>JAJHUR010112445.1:0-15534 GCA_027495735.1 Lutjanus campechanus | reverse complement strand
GTTTGTACACTGTAAAACTAAAATGTCATTTGTAAGATTGTCTTGTTTGTGCCTTTACTCGCGGTGTGATTTCTGTTCTTCACACCTTCAGATTGCGGCAGATTGCCACATTTACAGAAAAAATGTTTCAAGGCTTTTTTCTAAAACTGTGGACATGTAAAATTGGCAGAGAACTTATGAATTAGTGTATGTCTGCAAGGTGGCCTCTACGTTTTCTCAAGTTTCCACCTTAACTTTTTCCTCCGAACACTTCCTGTGCCGTGTTTTTCACATTTATTTTCACGTCTCTTTCTCTCTCCAGCTCCTTTTTTTGTTTCTCAGCCAGCTCTGTCCCGATCTCTTTCTTGCTTATCTTCTTTTGTCTCCCAGATCGACTCCCCTCTGCTGACACTGCAGTCATTTCCTGATGATGTAAACTAGTGTAATGATTACTACAGCCATCAGGGACTCCTAATGACAAGATCAAAACACATACTGTACACCACACACACACACGCACACACACAGTCTCACTTTTCTGTCTCTAACGTGTGTGTCTGTGCATTCTTTTTTCTTCTCCAGATTCTGAGTAATAGGAAAGGTCTGCTACCAGAACCCAACCTGGCTCAGCTGTTGACCAGTATGACCAACCCTGCTGCCCTGCAGATCCTCATGAGACCGTACCACACTGGGAAAAGAGGAGGTATGACTGTGCATGACAGTTGGTGCCTTTACATCCACCTGTTTTTCTCCATATTAACAACTTGTGCATTAAACGGCTCAATGATGACACCCAACATCCCCCCCGAAAACGTATCGCTGTCGCAAAAAAGTTTTCATGTTTGGCTGAGGAGGAAAAGTCGGTGTGTCAGTATAAGCAAAATATGACAAGTGCAATAGAAACAGACTGAATAAATACATGAAGTGTTTGTCTTAAACATCCCCTGAGACCTTCACTCCACTGAAGAGGCGAAAAGAAGAGGGTATGCAGTGATGGATCGTGCCCGTTCAGTCGGTCTGAGTGGCAAAACATCCTGCAAGATGGCTGCCTTTAGTAAGAGAAACTGCAAAACCAGGAGTAAAACAAATGATTATCTTCGTCATTTAAAGCAGTTGGACTCAACAGTGATCCTAACACCTTACCAAATAAAACAGTCATCTGTGAACACTGACATGCGGCCGGGAACTGGGTTTCCTGTCATTTATCTGTGTATCTATGATCTATGATTGATTGAAGAAGGCAGATAAAAGCCTGAGGCTTGGTTGTAAGATTACTTCAAGGCAGGATTTGTTGGGAAAAATACATAGATACTTCCCTTTCATATAAACACAATATCTCAAGAATGCCTTGACACTATTTTTTCAAACTTGTCACAGACGTTCACTTTGACTCAAGGATGAACTGATTAGATTTTGGAGGTCATACAGTAAGTCAAGATCCCTGTGACCTTAGTCTCAGTCTCCCGTACTCCTGTAAAAATAGACTCAAAGTGAAGATGGCATTTTTCTTAGTGGAAATTATTTACTGGAATATGAGTGACAATTCCATTTTGCCAAAAATATGCTTGATACTTTTTTATTAAATATTATTATGAGTCTTGACAGACATGGATGGATGTAAACTGCAACTTGTCTGGTTTGCAGAGGCATACAGCTACAAGGTGGTTATTCTGTTGGAGAAACATTTTCACATGATGTAGCGTTGCGTCTGCTAAATATTTAATGAATAAGTAATGCTTTTGACTGCACTGTATAACTCCAGGTATGATTTTTAGCAAAAAATCCAGCATTTCTAACACAAAATTGCAACTGAAAATCCACGTTTTAGACCGTGGATTCCAGTTGTTTCTGTGAATTGCAGTGAACCATTTGCTTCTCTTTGGACAGTTTGTAAAAAGATTGCTCCAGTTTCTTGCTGAATCTATTTGCTCAGTCAGTTGCACAACCAGCGCTTTCCAATTTTACATGTGTTCTTTGTGTTTTTATGGCATTTGGCCTGAAAGCTAACACTGACACTCAGTCGTCTTTTTGCCACAAAGGGGTGTAACCACAGCGACTCTGCCAGCGACTGTGACATCACCTGCATACCCTCCATAGTGGTAGACGAAAACATCAAATCTGTGTTGAGCAATGAGAAGACATAACCATCCTTAAATTAATGCACGTAGGAATTTTTATCTTGGAAAATGATTAATAAAAATTAAAATTAATAAAAATAATGATTTTTCATCACAATTTTCTGCTTTTGACTCTTACATCATCTTGTTGCACCGTCTCCCTCTGCAGTGGATGAATGTTAGCTGACTGGAGAATTAGTGCCACCGTTTATCTCAAGGCGGTTAACTTCTTAATATTCATGTAGTGATAATGAATGGAAACACGGATGAATTTGTATTTCATGTTGCAGATTTTCCTGTAAATTTAGCAGCCTGGTTATTGATAAGTGCTGCTGCATGGATCAGCATTTCATTTGGTTTTAAGTCTTACAGCTGACAGTCCTGATAGACAGTCCTTGAATTCGTAATATTTCCAATAATTTTTTTCCTGATTTCTTTGAGCCGTCAGAATTATACATAATGAATTTAATCAGCATATATGTAGTGAACAACACCTTGGGCTATTAGAGCAGATCAAGTGCGACGACCTCGTGCTCGCAAAGTGGTAATCTCATACCTTGGCCTGATGTGCTCTCTCAAGAGCTGAAATGGAAGGGAGTGCGTTAGAGACGAGTGCTGATAGAGATCAAGCGCCACAACTGGAGATGTCACACATCCAGTGAAAGGATTGGTGAGAAGAAGAGAGAAACACCTGTACAATGAAATGACACCAGTGTGATTGGGGGGGAAAAAAAACTGTAGTATTGTCCTGTACAAGAGTCCTCACACACAAATGGTTATTTAAAAAAAAAAAACGGTCCTATAATAAACTTATAAATAATAAATAGGTTTTTCAAAACACAATGTAATGTTGTCATCTGAGTGAAATGTCACAAAATGTTTTGATTATGAATTAATGTTCATCTATGAATGGTGGTGGGACATGACGTATGGCTGCTCTCATCCACACCCACCCCAGCAACCACCACGCTGCAGAGCAGCTTCTCTCCTCAGGCTGTGAGACTCCTCATAAAAAGGGTTTTCTTAAGTAGCATAAAGAGCCTGAAACATTGTGTTGCATTTTGTTGTGCAGGCCTGTGTGGTCTAATGACAAATAATTGAAACTTGAAATGTAGAATCGCACAAATGGAAAGACGTTATTAAAGGGTAGAAAATGAAAGAGAGTATGACACAACATCCACAGAGGAAGACTGTAATTGAAAGCACTGGGTAAAAACTAATAAGTGGATCTTGATTTAATATTTAAAATTAACATAAAACATGATTACCTTTTTAAATGTTTACGTGTTTGATCCAAGACACATTGTACTGTAGTATATGAAGTGGCAAAGTGGGCACAACTGCTTTTTTCCCTTTAAGTATCCTTAATGTTTCTTCACATAGACACTCATAGATAATGATACAATCCTATATGTTTATATTATGACCACATGTTGTAATTATCTCAACTTTCCTGAGAAATCATGTTTTATCCATCAGTTTGGAATGACAGATGGGTCTAAATACTGCAGTATCCGTGAGCCAGTCTGAAGTCAGTCTGAGCCGTAAATAAGTATTGTAGAAATTTTGAAATGCTTCATTGTTGAATGTATAAACATAAATTTGCATTATAATTGCTGAATTTGGTGGCATGGTGGCTCAGTTGGGTGAGCATGCGCCCCATGTACTGAGGCTGTGGGTCCTCTGCAGCGGCTGTGGATTCAACTCTCGCCGGCGTCTCTTTGCTTTGTATGGTCCCCCGCTCTCTTTCCACCTTTCCTGTCCTCACTTTGGCTGTCCTATCTCAATTAAAGGCATTAAAACCCAAAACATGTTCAAAAAGTTGCTGAATTAAACCCAAATTGACCCATAATTTAAAAGTACATTAATTTAAGGTGTAGATTGTAGCTAGCAGCACACCTCACAGAATTTTAAGCTCTGTGATTGGATGTTTTTGCCAAAACGTTCCTTGGGAGTCATAGTTAACTTCTCCCTTTTGTATACTGGCTTGTACCTTTGTACGTTTTATCTAAAATCCAGCTGTATTAGTGCTTCAGCTGTGAGTCACATAACATTGTCTGTGGAAAAATGAATACCACTTAGTTATCCAGAACTAGCTCCTCCCACTTTTACACTAAAATTAAGAATAAAATGGCAGTTTGCAGCTTCTTTAAATGCTGATATCTTATAAAATACTTTTAAAAAATGTTCAATTGTGTTTGCAGCTCTTGCCCTTTCAGTACATTATTTTTGCATGTGCACTGCACATTTTGAATAATTTTAAGCAAATCGTCGTCCTGAACTTCTGAGCAGTCTTTCCACTCCCGAGGGGCTTGGATGATGATCAAAGATCCATTGTACGCGTCTGTCCTTCTGCTGTTAGGCCCTCCTATATACTGTAATCACTTAGTCGACGGCTTCATTATTTGATGAATGGCTAATCAGGTATTAAAATGAAATCGTGTGACATTAGCGGAACAAATGAGAACAGGAAGAGAAGAAGATGGGAGAGGTGGGGGAGATCTCTTAAAGAAGAGCACGCACAATTAAAGTCTAAAATTAGGACCTTGATTAAATGTTAAACTTTCTCTACCTATTCTGGTGGAAGCTACCATTAGCATTGACGCTTACATTTATTATGAGGAGACCTTGTAATTCACACGCACACAAGAAAGGAGGGTGTGTACTAGTGTAGGGTGGTAATCGCCTGAAGGTGAGAGACGCCTTGTGACCAATTTTGCTGATTAGAATCCCGAAACAAGGAATTTGCATGTGAATGTGGGCAAACCCTCCTAAATTTTGGAAATCTATAGTCTAAACTGTAACTGCCTGAGAGATATGTTTCATATTATTCGTATTCATTAATATTTGTTAATTTAAAATATGTTAAATAAGATGTTAACATGGCAACTTTAAGAATTAAAAAATAAAATATTTGGTTAAAAAAAGTGGTGGTGCTCTTTCTATAAGGGTTTATTTTGATGTCGAGTGTAACACATCACATGACCAGAGTTTGGTTAAGGGCGCGTCTGTGGCAATATAGGTCAGAACTAATGCAGCTGCAGAGGAAAGGGCCAACAACGGCTGCAAAGGAAAAACATACAACCTCAAAATAACCCCATTCTGCACGGGTACATTCATTTGTTTCATATTTGTGTGATATATTTACTGAAGTGCCTTTATATAGACAGTTTAATACAGTTTCCGTTGGTGTGCTAATGTATTAGGAGCAGATACAAATACTAGCTTTAAAGACTTTGATGTTTGGGCCTGTTTTATTAATGGACACTAACAGAGATGAACATTTAGAACTTTCTTTTCTTTTCTTTTACTTTTCATGTTGTCTGCAGGCAAAAGAGAGAGAGATAAATAACTGAAAAGACATCTGTATGATGCATGACCATTATTTCATTGAACCACATAGGCATAGACAGTTTTTTTCCCCCATTAAATAAAAGCCTGTACCTTAAAAACAAGTCACACCATACTAGTCAGAATAAATGAATGTCACTTGATGCAAACTTGCTCCTTCTTGTTGCCATGGTAAGCAAGAGGACGGATTATTATGTGCTCAATTCAAATTGTTCAGCACTACAAAGGAAACCACAGAGGGTGTTGAGCGAACTAAAATTTGGCCGTTCTTCTTCTTCTTCTTCTTCCTCCAGACTTGATCAGCATGAACAACAGAAGGAAACTGTTGTTTATTCATTACTTGTTTTAGGAGACAAAAGACAACAATTATGGTGCACAAACATGCTCAGCTGTAACCATTTTATTACGTTTCTCACCAACCAGGTTGTTCTTTATCACAGCTCCTCAGTGAGCTAAACACACTTCCAATAAAAGTTTTAACACAGCAGTTGGCCTCTGAGGCCTCTAATTGAAGCAGAAGTGAATATTTGGCAACAAGTTCAACAGTAGTGACTACAAATGAAGGGAATTATGATATCATAAACAAGAGTTAGATCAAATGTATCTTTAGAAAAAGAAAAAAATTGGCTCTCAGGTCTGAAGAGGCACCGGATCAAAGATCAACAATAAATCCTTGCAGGAAGTCAGTGGTGAAAAGTAACCAAGTGCATTTACTGAAGTAGTTTACCTGAGCATTCTTATTTTCTGCTGCTTTACACCTCAACTTTATATCCATATTAGTTTAATATAAGGGGGGATGCACGACCTTGCAGTGTAGTAAAGTAGTTAAAACCAGCTGCACCATGTACGCATCAAAAATTATAAACCCATAAATATGATGTGGTTTGGGCTACTCTACATAAAGAGTACTTTTACTTTTGGTATTTGAAGTAATCCTAAAATCTTGAATGCACTGTTATTGCTACTTTTACCTAAAGGGATAACTCTCATATATGTCAACCTGTTTTGTGTCTAAGTGACAAATGGGAACAACAGTTTTTGAAATTGGTCCGATGTTGAGTGAGACCGCTGCAGCTGTCAGCTGTGGGAAGACCTGCGATGTAAATCCCTCTGGGGAATTGCGCACCATCAAAGTACATCCACTAAAAGTGCTTATTTTTTTTGCCACTGACAGAATCAGAAGAGTCAACTTTATGGAAAGGATCATTACAGAGATAGACCCTTTTGTTAAAGAATAAAGAATAATATCATTTTTGTTTCATCGCTTGCATCAAAGCTCCCAGACTCCACTTGCAGACACAATAATTTGTCGTTTTATCGTCCGAATAAAGTGTGTTTATGATGATAAAATAGCTGTTTCTGTGAATGGAGTCTGATGGGTTTGGCGTGAGGGATAAAACTGACGTTTCTAGTTCTGATCTTATTCTTTAACCTTATGAAAAGGATCCCCTTGTTTAAAGGTCAACTTTATTGTGACATGAACAGTCTGAGCTTGTCACTGACAAAATAAGCACCTTTAGTTGATGTACTTTGATGATACGCAATTTCCAGTAAGTAATGAAGCCTGTTAAGCGGCTGACAGCAGTGGTCTCACTCAATACAGGAGCAGTTTCAAAAACTGTTGGTCACTTCAACAAAAAATATGGAAAGCTTGGATCCAGGTTGAAAAATACTGATGTCAGCCTTTAATAAAAGACCTGAGTGCATGTTCTATCACTGTAGGTAGTACAACTCAATAATTAATCAAGTAAATGTATTGAAAGAGCCCACAAGAGAAAAAGTAAAGAGAGTAGAATACATTTAAGTTAGCATAATGATAAATTAACTGTTGTGTTAGCAGCACAACAGCCTGTATCAGCTATAATAATGGCTCTTTTGATTTAGAGTATATTATAATGTGACAAAGAAAACAAAATTAACAAATGAACACATTTAAGAGTACCGAAACATAAGTCTCTAATGAAGACATTTAAGGAGTAAATAAAAGATGTCAGTATTTAATCGTTGGGCATCATTTTTCACTGTGGAAGTCGTCTCAGCATGGAGGTTGTTTCAGCGTGTTTCACAGCAGCCATTTTTTTTCTTTACATAACAGGGATTTTAATTTGCATTAACTGCCTCAACAGTACAGCAACACAATTTGATTTTTTTTTTGCATTTCACAGTTATAGATAAAAACTTCCGAAGTTGTGAAAAACAACCAGGGAGGCGCTGAAGCTGGAGGCTGTTTCTGTTGTTTCTGAGGAAACTGTCAGCAGCACTGGTGCAAAAATCTGGGACCGTTTGAAGAAGTCTGAATTTTGCAATTCTCTTTTTTTTGTTATTGACTTCTTTTGTTGTTTGTTTGAGCTTCTTTTCAACCGCGTCTTCAGCATCAAAATGAAATTTAAACTTGGAAAAAAAATGTTAAAGTTATGAGGGAGGCAATTTGCTTTGTGCTCACACAATATCTCAACATTGTGCTCGTTATAAAACAGAAGGCTGTGTGATTGTTCGAAATGTGCTGTAAATGACTGATGGATTGGTTGTCTGACTAATAATTCCGGCTGCGCGTGCTTGTTGAGAGGATGATTGATTCGTGCATTAGTGGAAACAGAATTTATAAAAGAAAATCACAAAGAGAAGCACTGATTGATGTTTTTTACGTGTTGTTTGTGTGTGTGTTTTTAGGGAAGTACGGGCGTCACACCAGCCTGCCGTTCCTCAGACCCCCTCTCACCACAGCTCTGCTCACACTGGGAAAAGCACACCAGGTCACAACAACAACATCTGTGTGGGATTTTTTTTTTTTTTTTTTTTAAATTTCTGTGTTTTGATGTGTTTGCAACAATAATGTCTATTTTCCTCTGTCTTGCAGAGTGCTATGCTTGGTAATGGACTGGTCCTGCAGAACCTCTTGCACATGCAGCTCGCACAGCAACAGCTTCTACACATCAAAGACAAACGCATCAGCAGCGTAAGACACCTGTTTTTGTGTGTGTACGTGTGATAATTTGCATAGATTTGTGGCGAGAGTTAAAGTAGCAGTTGCGGGCATGTGCGTATGTGCCCTTACATTTTCATCTCCAGCACTTTATGCATAATGAAACCAACTAACCCCAAAGTCACGCCACCTAATTGCTTCTTTTCTGTTTAAAGGGGAGACCTTGAGGTGTTGAAATTTCCCTTCGCATTTTGATTTGCATATTTTAAAATGTCTCCTGTGTTTTCTTTAATTGCCGAAGCGAAAGTTAAAAGTCACAGTGTCTGATGTTTGCGATATTTGATGTTGTTTTAGAAACTGGATCATGACGATTCAGAGAATGAGAAAACTGTGTATATTTTTCTGTCTGTATTTTTTTGACCCTTCACTTTTTAAAAATCTATATTTACTTGGCTTTTTTGTTTTCTCTTCCTCATCGTTTCCTGTGACTTTCCAAATAATATTTACTTACACTTCTAATAGTGCAAAATGAGATGTAAAAAAGATACACTAACTTATGCATATGTATGATACTTGAACACTACCTGCTACAGGCAGATCTTCTGTTTCCATGACTTGTATTCATAAAATCATTTGTGTGTTTTACAGTACACAACATTATGTATCTCTACCAAGGTCTTGTTTCTATTCAGTCTCCCTCTTTCTTTCTCATTTCTCTGCCTTATCGTCTTTATAAGTTGTGCTCTGTGTCCTCCGCCTCCCTTTTTTCTTTTTGATAACATTTCCCTTCCACTCTGTCTCCTCGTTCTTTACATAATGTTCTTCCTCCTCTTCCGCCTCGCTCCTCCTCAGGTCTCCAGTCTGCTCGGGGACCCGTCCAGGCTGCTGATGCAGAAAGCTTTGTCTCTGCGGCCTCCGGGCCTTGTGCCACTGGGGAAAGGCCTCCTGGGAGACTCGCCTACAGGTGAGCAGGGCCGAGCATCAGTAGGTCCTTGTGAAGTGACGTGTGTGTCATTATTGCATGACCTACAGTGTGTCTCTGAGCTGTGTTTTGTCAATTTGTCTTGTTCTTTTCACTCACGCTATCATCTGCCATTGTAAGAGCATCTGAAAACTTCTGATTAATGAGCTCTGCACCATGTTCCTGTTATGTGGTGTAACACAATCTCCCACACGGCTTTAAAGCAGACTTCTTGTAAAGGGACGGAGCGGCACGCACAGTAAAATCAAGATCAAGGCTGGTAGTGGCTGCGCAGTTTCTCAGTGAAGGTCTCAAAATGAATGTGTTAATGATTCATTGCCTATAAAATGACCTTGGTTTAACTTGGACTTATTGCTTTTTCAAGTAAGATCAATTATCAATCAATTGAAGCAATAAACTCCTCAGTGCTGCTATATTGACTGAGATAGTTGAGTTCTCCTGCTGCAAAATCTGTCGTTCTTCCTGCATCCAGTGATGTCACAGTGATGTAGTTGGTGTTAAAGCAGAACTACAGACTTTATCAGCTTGGATTTCTAGTGTCTACCTTTGGGTAGGCAGGAGGGGTGTTAGATTAGTATTTTTGTATGTTTTGGTCAACAAAATAATAGCTATTGGCTGTTGTGGTGATGCACAGCATCATGGACATTGGCCTTGGAAGCTTGCATGCAATGCATCATGGTACATGTAGGCTATGTTTGCACAGCTCGGGAGAACTTTCTTGGCCAAAATACCATTCAGAAAAGAATTTATTGCTTCAATTGACTACATAAAAAATAAAATTATAATTAACTGACTGGACATCCACATAAAAAGAGAGACATTTTTCCTTTAAGAGATCATAAAATCCTAAATTGCCAACAACGTGTGATATTGTAGGCCTATTTTAAGGCATGGATTTTGAGTTTGAGATTGTGGGCCTCCCCTCAGAAAAAAACTTGGAAAAAACTCGCCCCACCACCCAGCAATTGAGCCGATATGCTGTAACATAACTTCAGACTTCACCAAGTACATAAAGAAGGTCTGTTCTAAGGCATTTAAAGCTTTGATTCTACCGTATCTCTGAATTATATCTTCAACCAAATCACACACATTTAGGCTATTTTCTGTCTGTTTCTCTTTTTGATAACTAATTTTTTTCATTTCCATTCACTGAGCCTTCCCACTTTAAAAAACCTCTGGTTTAACCAAACATTGGAATGGCCCATAAAAGAGGACTGCATTGTACTGAGAAACTTTAACATCTTAGATTTACCTTCATGGTTAAATTTCGACAGTCTCCTAAAGTCGGTATCCTGTTTATTCTGTTAAGATAAGGAAAGCTGTATACGTATGCAACTCCGTATCCCAACACAAACCAACATTTTGCCATGAAAAATAAGCTTATATACAGTGAATCCAAGCTGAGAGCACCTGTTTCAAGCAGTAAATCCTGTACAAACGCCTCAGTATCACAGAGAGTGTTTGTAGTTTCTCAAGTATTTCTCACTGCTGTAAAAAAAAGAAAAAAAAGAAAAAGGACTTACTCTTCTTACTGAGAGTGTGAATTTCTTGCTTGATGTGTGGCAGTGTTTCTGAACAATAACTGCTGTAAGAGCAGGGTGAAGTACATGTAAAATGATATGTAAATAGCCCTCAATCATAATATGTTAATGTCAGGTGCTCGGGGTCGCCCCTCTTCAGGGACACTGAACGTCTCACCGTTGTACTTTACTGTACAACATCCTCCAGGAAACCGCAGTGCATTTACAATTCAAATCCCCAGCTGAGAGAAGCGTTGTTGTTTTAAATGGAAATGATATATCGCAGGCTCGGCGTGTGCACAAACACGAGCAGTTGTGTGTGCGTGTGCTGATGCGTTTGTGTGCGCTGTGAGGCTTTTATCAGTGCATGTGTCTGCTGGGATTGTTAGCTTAAGGCTTGTTAGAGTTGATTCCTTTATTGTGCTGTGGAGGCCATTTGTCACAACAATATTGGATTTATAATAAGTGTGATTGTGTGTGTGAGTGTTTACCTGTAGTGTGTGTGTGCAAATTTAAATTGTGTGTGTTGATGCTTCTGTGTCTGTGTATGTTTTTTGTGCCTGTGTATATGTATGTGTGTGTACATATTTGTGTTTATTAAACCCTGCAGTGAGTGAAATATTGGGAGTGTGGAGCAAAGTGCTGCGCTGTAAATAAACATGATAAGTGATGATGTATGAGCCGTTCTCAATATTACAACGGGCTCTACAGAGACGGCCGGGCTGAGTGCTCAGTTTACAGCCGTCTGAGTGATGCGTCTCTGTCCGGAGGAGACAGAGACACTGATGGTCATCAGCAAAAAGGCATTTCACGTGTTTATCTGGCATCTCTCCTCGCTTTCATTTCCCTTCACATAATTTCCTCTTCTTTTTGTTGTTCCTCTGTGCCGTATTTTGTGTTTCTCATATTTTGCTTTTATTGACTTTGTTTCTTATCTTTTTCTTTCCCTTCGCTTCCTTTTTCTCTTTTACATCCCTTTTCTTTCATTTCCTTCCTTTTCCTTTCTTTCCTTTCCCTCTGTCCTTTAATTTCTGTACCTTTACATTCCACGTTTCCTGTTTTCCTTCCTTAACTACATTGATTACTTGTTTGTTTCTTTTTCTTGTCTTTCATTGTTTCTTTCTTCTTCTTTTCTTTACTTGAATTTCATTAATTTTCCTTTCCTTTCACCCTTTTTTGTTCTTTTCTTTTCTTTTTTTTACCCTTCTTTTCCATGCCTCTATGTTGTCTCATCCATTCCTTAACTTTCCTTCTTTTTCCCTTCCCTCCCATTCTGTTTCCTCTCTTCTCATTTCTTTACCTTTCCATTCCTTTCCTTTCCAATCCTTTACCTCCTGTTTTTCTTACTTAACTACTTTGTTTACTTTCCTTACTTGTTTTCTTTTCTTTTCTGTTTCCTGTTTCTTTTATTTTCCCTTGTTTCCTTTCGTCTCCTTTCCTTTACTTTCCTCCATCTCTTCATCTTCCTTGCCTTTCTTCTCCCTCCTTTTGCTTTGCTTTCTTATCATTTCATTTCCTCTCATTTTCTTTCCTTTCCTTCCCTGACCCCTTTCTTTCTGTTTGTTTCCCTCCTTTTACTTTCTTTTCTCTTCCATTTAATTTCCTTTCCTTTCCCATGTCTCTATATTCCCGTTTTCCCTTCCTTAACCACTTTGTCTACGTTCCTTCTTTGTTTCCCTTTTCCCTCCTTAACATGTCTTTTCCTTTTTCCTTTCCCTTCCTTTATGTTTACTTTCTTCTCATTTCCTTTCCTCTGCTCTTGCTTTCCTTTCCTTCTCTGTCGTCTCTTTTCCTCACCTTTCCTGTCCTTTCTCCTCTTACAGAGTTGGCCCAGGAGTCAGTGCCATCATCTACCCACAATGCCACAGTGGTGGTGTCAGCAGCAGGTGTGATGCCATACCTCCAGGGTCGAGCTGGAGGGGGAGACCCAAACAGCACCCATTCAATCTCCACAACCCCGTCTGCTTCCTCTTCCTCCTCTTCTTCCTCCTCCTCCACCTCCTGTGACAGGCAGCCAGCTCCTCCTGGAACCATGGTGAGCTCCCACCTGCAGGGACAGAGCTACTCCTTGGGGATAAGTAACTCAGGCCTCGGCCCGCCTCCACCCAACCCTCCTGGGGTTTTTACGTCAGCAGGACAGCACACCGGCTCAGATGGCTGCCCCCTGGCTAGCATGGTGAGTATAGTGAACACATACACACAAACATACACACTGTCTTTCAAACTTTCAAACTCAATTCAATTCTGAGGCTCACTCTTTACTTCAGCCTGCACAATGCTTCAACCTGCTGAGCAATCTGAAGATTAACAGACCTGCTGTGTCTAGTTATGGTTGAAAGGCAACAACACAGTTGAAAAAAAATAAGATAAAATCAAATCAACAACAGCAGCAAAAGTCCCACATTGCTGTCTTCCTGCTCCTCCTGTCTCTTGTGGACGGGTATTTATTCCTAATTTAGCCTCATCGGGTCCCAACCTTCAAAACATGCAAACACACACTTTAAGTGAGCGCATAAGCAGCTGCTCTCCCTCAAGAGCTCTTCCTTTGGGAAATTCCCATAATGCACTTCTTTCTCACCCTTATTTACTGATACAGTATGAGGTCTTCTGCCTGCCTCTCCGCCTGCCGCCTCTCTTCAGCCCTGCCAGCCTCTCTACCTGCCTGTATGCTTGTCTGCACAGTCTGAATTCCTGTCAGTTTTCATGCTCCTCTGCATCTCCTTGACTAGGCCTGGTTTAAATAAAGCACCGCTATGCTAACATCATCATCCATAATAATTTAGTTTACAGAGATAATCACAGCGCTGAAGTTCTTAGGGGAACTGATTCCAGTCCCAGCACTGTCTTCACTAAAGTCTCTTTAATGGAGGGAAAGTGTAATTAACAGAGTATAATCCTCACTGGTTTCACAGCCTCTTCAGCTCTTCAGCAGAATATTTGCAACATTATAAACCTGCAATCTTAAAAACCTTATGTCTATGCACTTTTGCAGTAACATAGATTGCACCACAGGCCACAGTGTTGTTTTTTTGCAACCTGAGTTTTAATGCAAAACCAAGTTAAGAGCGAGGATAGAAAGGATGCAAAGTGGTGGATCAGAGGTTGAAGGGCAGGCTAACTAAATTCGCAGTAAACCCCCCAAAATGCTGGAAATTTACAGACTGAAGTTTGTTTTCTATGACCTGTAAAACCTTCTAATGGCACTGTGACTAATTTAAATCTGTCTGTCTCTCTGTAGGTAAGCAGTGGTCAGAGCTCTCTTTTGGGCGATCCTCCTAAAGAAGTCAGACTGCCCTCCAATCCTTACCTGAACCTGGCCAGCGTAATGCCAGGGGTGGTTCTGCAAGGTGAGCACACAAACACACAACAAATGAAGACTAACACTTTTATCTTGCTCTTCTGCATGTGCCATTCTGCTACATTAAGGTAACTCTTTCAGTACTGTTGACTATTTTGCAAAAGTATATCAATTCCACTGTTTAGTAAAGTACTCGAGACACTCACTCAGTTGAAGTTGGGCAAACTCTTTCACCTCTATTAACAAAAATAAGACAAACTATATGACTGTTGTTGGAGAAATACTGCTCCCAAAATCTATTTTTCGACTATCAAAGACTGAAAATTGTTCAGACTACTGTCCCAAATCTTTTGGCATGTCCAGATTGTATCCAGACTGATTTTAGAATATCTGGGCAGCAAAAATTCACATGAAGTGTGATTTTTTTTTGCAAATCGAATCCAAGCCACATTTGGAAGTGTTGGTGAATTTGCCATTCCAATTGGATTTCTACAGATGCGTGTCAGTCCAGCCACTCTGGCAACTCAAATTGGATTTCTTACGGCGCACGACAACGTCAAGACAAGACAGAGAACAACAGTCTGTGGACTCTGAGATAAATTGTCTGCTGGCACTTTTCTGGAGGTCTTCTGCCGGCTCTTTCCGTTTCTCATGCTCCCACGTTTGAAAGCTGTGTCGGCAGTGTACATAGTTACTACACCTAAGTCATTACCATAGCAATCCATGCATGTTGGTGATGTCCAGACACACAAATCCGCAAAATAACAGTGTGAACAGTCTGTCTTAACGATCCGATTTGAGAAACAAATCTTATTTCCCTTCAGCCTGAACAAAATCTAACTGCCTGAAAGGCTGAAATTGGCTCAGATCAGCTCGGATTCACTGCAGTTACAATTAATTCCAATAGAAATCCAGAATTGTGTCAAATAAATCTGTCAAATTGCATCAAAATGTGCATAGAAACTTCCTTAAAGCAGTAGTTCAGTATTTTGAGAAATGTGCTCATTCAGCCTCACAGTGACGACCAGATTTATTCCCTTTATTCCTTTAAAACTCTCCCGCAACATAACCACCCTCCAACATTGGTCTGTATGTTCAGCATGTTAAACACTAACAGTTTCTCTGTGCTGCAGTGTTACTGTAAATACACTGCATCTGTATCACACTGTCGCCTCCTCTTGGCTCAGAAGCTCTTCCACAAGCTGAGAGAGGATTGTTTGCTTCATACTGGAGATACAGGTCAACTTTAGAGAAAGGGGATCATGCTCCACAAGTGCTTACAGTAACTGTTGTTTATCTAAACAGAATACAGTTGCCATGACGGAGCACGTTACACACTTCCCAGAGCCAAGGTCGAAGGGCAC
>JAJHUR010112444.1:926-13250 GCA_027495735.1 Lutjanus campechanus | reverse complement strand
GGAAAAGAGACAGCACACACACACACACACACACACACACACACACACACACACACACACACACACACACACACAAACACACACACACACAGAGACAACAGGTAGCAGGTATTAAACAGCCTGTCAGACAGCGCTGTATAAATGACTGACAGCTCAGCATCTGCTCCCTCAGAACGACATGACAGATAGATGTGGAGCGGCTCTGATTGTGATCCGCTGCCAGCAGCTCTGCATTAGCTGCTTGTCTGATTATCTGTCTGTGGGACTGAACTCTCTCCTGCATGACCATCAATCCGTCCACAATCTGCCTCTGCATCGCCAGGTCATCACTCCTCTCTAATTGTCTGTCTGTCCGCCTGTTTATCTGCCTGTTTTCTGTTTGTCCATCACTCCTTTCCTCGTCAACAAGACCAGACGATCAGTCTGCTGCTGTATAAATATGCATAATGTCCCTGGTAGGATTCTTGTAATACACAGATATACTCTGCAATACAGAAGTAATGGTTCCAGAAGGATTCTACCTGAAGGGCTGAAGTTGTACCCAGAAACATTTGCTTTTCAAGAACCCTTTTTCGAATAAAGGGTTCATTAAGGGTTCTGCATTAAGAACCTTTTTGGAAGAAAGAGCTTTTCAAGGATTGTTGAAATCCTTGAACATGTACCATAATATAAGGGTTCTCAGGAGAACCCTATGGGAAGGTTCTAGTAAAAACATTTGGAACATGAAAAGGTTCTCAGCAGAACCTCATAGGTGGGTTCTTGTTTGCACATCAGGTTTCCAAGTTGAACCTTTGTAAAAACCAAGAACCAAAAGGGGTTCTCCTATGGGGACTAGTTCAAAAGCCCTTTATGGTTCTATTTAGCACCTTTATTTCAAAGAGCTATATCTGTCCTTTCTGTCTCTCACTCTTCTCTTTTCGAGGCGTTCATGTCAGGACAAACCCATCAAGGGCTCTGCCACAACACTTTGCTTCTAAAAGGAGAAAGAAAAATAGGACAGAACATTACTGAGAGAGCTCTGCTGAGGCATGTCAGGCCAGTTTTTGAACTGGCTTTGTTTAGCGTGTATTTGAGTCATGAAGCCAGAGAGTGAAAGCAGGCGAGATGAGGACCAAAGCTGGCGAGAGAGGCTGTGAAGAAGTAACAGACCCCCCAGAGAGAGAGAAGAGTGTGTACGTATAAGTGCGAGTTAAAAGATCTATAATTGGGTGGGCGGAGAGGCAATACTTTGGCGGAGCGGGGTGTAAGTGGCTCATTTTTCACACTATTCCTTAGACAACTGGCTCAAGGAGACACACAAAACAAAGTCCAATTCTCCCCCTCCCTCCTCCTCCTCCACAGCTGCTGTCACGCCGTACAGTACAGAGTAATGGGCTGCAGTCCCCCCTGTGTTTCTCAGGCTGAGGAAGTCCTACCTATCTCGGTCTCAGCAGCTGCCTCCTGGGAGAAAGCAATGGACAATATCAGCAGAGAAAACAGAATGACCTCTAACTGCAGCAGCGCGGAGCCGGGGCAGAAACGCACATGTGCACGTGACTGCGGAGGTGAATGAGGGCCGGGGAGGGAAGAGAAGCAGGAGAGACAGACAGATACAAGCGGAGGAGACATTCAAGATATCATGACAGACAGGCAGAGAAAGAGGAGAGAGACAGAGAGCAGTGGGGACAGACAGAGACTTGACTGCAGAAAGCTCCTCTGCAGTAAGTGGTTATTGATTGTAAGACAAGGGCCGAAGGATTCCAAGGCCAGTCAACTGACACAGGATGCTGACTTTCTCCCCTCTCCTCTTGTATAATTGCAAACGCAATGAAAAGCACAAGCAAAAATGCATTTAAAGGGACAGTTCGGATTATTTGAAGTGTGTTAAATGAGGTACTTATGCAAGGAGTCTGGTGGCTTTGGAGAGGGTGAAATTTGACTTGCGTACCTGCAGATTCTCAACCTTTATGATTGATACCCAGTGCATTACCTACAGCAGATGGCAGTTGGAAGCAGGATGAGTACCAGTTTAGAAAGCAAAGCAATGTACTGCTGTGGACAGAGTCAGCATCAAAATAGATTTTAAGCACCTAAAAAAGGGTCTACACACACAAAAAAAAATCAATATCAGCTTATATTTAGACCAGTGGTTCTCGGGACACCCAAGCAGATCTCGAAGCAACTTCTGGGGGTTGCCAGATGGTTGTGGAGAATAAGATAAAATAGCATATTGTGGCAGGGAGCATGGAAGGAGAGTCAGGAAGCAGCTTTTTCATGACAGTTACGGAGTATAGTAGCTCTCACGTGTTGTCCTAAACAGTCTCAAGCGGACAGAGGGAAGGGATCCAATTTTTCTGGGGGAGCTGGGACTCGAAAAGGTTGAGAACCACCGATTTAGAATACTTTCACTTCTTTACCTTGAAGTCAGACAGCCTTTTCCATTGGGATGTCCTCTCCAAAGCC
This sequence comes from Lutjanus campechanus, assembly GCA_027495735.1. Lineage (NCBI taxonomy): Eukaryota > Metazoa > Chordata > Actinopteri > Lutjaniformes > Lutjanidae > Lutjanus > Lutjanus campechanus. Next base: position 10,808 of record JAJHUR010112444.1, on the reverse strand, counting down.
ACCAGACTTCTTTGGCAAAAACAGTCATTTTACCTTGCAGAACTTGGGAGCTGCTGGGCTACCGCTGCCTCCATCTGGTAGATTATTTGTGTTATTGTATGACTTCGGTGTTGTAAAGGAATAGTTTGGAGTCACCAAAGTCACATAATAATAAACCAGCAACACACGTGTTCTGCAAGGTACAATGACTTATTTCACATATGGAGTTTGGTTGCTTTGGAACGTGCGATATTTGGCTTATATGACAGCGGTTTTCTGTCAGAAAAGGCTGCCTGACAGCAAGGTAAAGCAGTGAAAATATTATAAATATACTGTACACTAAACTTTTTTTTTGGTTGCTAAAAAAACTGGAGGCATGCTGACTACTATTTACTGTAGGTAATGCTCTAACTATAAATAAGTACCTCATACAACCCTACTGAAAAGAAACTGAACTATCCCTTTAACAGGAAACAGTCTGCGATGAATGCAACAAAATCATTGCACAAAAAGCATGAGGAAGATTGCGTGTTGAAGATTCTGTGTGGTCACGCTGAGGAGGAGCTCTGGCACATAAGTGACCTTTTCACTACTAATGATCAGAGATGGCTGTGGTTGTAACAGGAGTAGGGACGAAATGAACACACACGACATGCGTTCAGCTCTGCATGCGCTGCACACACACACACACACACACACAGGGAAACAGAGATACAGACACACACAGACAGGAGTGCAGGCTGTATTCCAGGAATGGAAAGATCACATCTGACTTGCTCTTTCAATCTCTGACTGATGTTGACGCAGGTGACCTTTTAAATCAACATGAGATCTAAACTCTAGCTCTCTCTCTTGCATCAGGAAGCAGCCTGTCATTAAGTAAAGTGAAGGCAATCAACAGACACAGATGCAGCCAGTTGTTTGGATGATCTGTGCATGGATAGAGTTTCAGTGGCGATTGAAAAGTTGATTATAGGAAGTGGTCAGAGCTACTGGCCTGTCGCTCAAATGTGCTCGAACTAAGAATGACTGCCTGTCACACACGCTCAGGGGAGAGCATGCTGAGGAAAACATTTTTTTTGGTCGCCGTCCTTTCTTTTCAGCACTTTTCTGTGGTTCGGCGTGCGTGTGTTTAAGCACAAAGTGCTTCTTGAAATAGAAATATGAATGTATGACGGACATGTCCCCGCTATGTGGGCTGGCATCCACAGAGGCAGCAGCTTTATGTGAAAACTGTGGAATTTTATGATTTTACTGAAGAAAAGGAATGGAAAGCAGAAATATTCTCACCTCTTAGAGGTCCGTTCTACTCAAGTATTCAATCTAAGTGTGGCTGTTTTTGTGCTGCCAGTTCAAGGCGTTAAGGAAAGATTTATTCACAGGAGAGGGGAAAGGTTGACGCCTGGGAGATGTAAGTCATTATTGCAGTAATGTCCCACAGTTGACACATTGTTCCAACTCTGAGAGGCTGGGGGATATGTCACAGTGCAGTCAGACAACACGAGACTGAGAATTACTACTCCCTACTAATGGAGCCACCAGCACAGAGAGAGCCACAGAGAATGAGTTATTTAAGGACACAACAAAGAAACAAAATTATTAGCAGCTATTATTATTGCTAGTCATTGTGCCCACAGGAAATTACAGTAAATTAAGGCAATTAGTGCAACATCGCCTGTCCCCTTATGTAAAAAGGCTCACCTACAAGTCATAGGTCAATTGGCACAATTTAGGTTGTACTGGAACAAAACTCCCTTAAATACCCTGCACTTTAAGCAAAAGATTGTTATTAAAGATGTTTTCAACTTATTGAACATAATGGAAAATATTTCACAATCATTAAGAACTGCCCCTTGACTCAGCATAAATATTATACAACAGTTTCCTCCAGTGAATTCAGAGCTAATTCAAGAGCTGGTCATCTATTAAAGCACCAATCTTCTTCCATTTAGGAAGAAAAATGGTGGTCAGTAAAGAGCAGAATGAATCAGTTCTAAAAGTTGGAAATTTTATTAATTAAATCTGCTGACTGAATCAGAGCTATTCATCAAAATATGTTATTAATTCATGGTTTTCGATAGTGGCGTTCCCTTAGAAATCTTGCACTTTAAAACAAAAATCATGATTATTAGTATAAGTTATTCACTTGTAGAGCATGACTTCAATATTGTGCGAATGATTAAGTGCCATACTTTAATGCTGCATAAATCCTGTACAGCAATTCAACAGTTTTCTTTGGTAAATTCATATTTTGGAGTTGGTTCATCTGTTATTCTCCCAATATCCTGCCACTTAGGAACAAAAATGGTGGGGCAGTGTGAACCAATTCTAAAAACTGGAAAATTTATGAATTAGATCCACTGGTTCAGTCAGGTATGAGCTGAATTCATCAACATATCTTATTGATTCAGAATAAGTCCTCATTAGGTTTGATCAGGACTGCAGACTTAGGAGATTAACAAGACAGCTTTAAAATGTCAGGGTTTTCCATAGTGGTGTTTTATCTCAATGGGATACTTTGGGATCCTGCACCTTTAACAAAAATTTTATCATTAGATGAAGTTTGTAGAATATGAAAAAAATATTTCACAAATCACTTGGTTCATCTATTATTCCACCTATCTTCTTCAACTTAGGAGGAACATTGGTGGAGCACTATTAACCAATTCTAAAAGTAGGACATTTTATGAATTAGATCTGTTGGTTAAATCAGCTGATTCAAAATGTGTCCAGATTTGGTTCAATCAGAAATGCAAACTTGGAAGATAAACAAGATATATTATTATGCCATGGTTTTAATAGTGGAGCTGTCTCTCTCAAATTGGGATACCAGTTGTATCAAAAGTCCCTTAAAAATGTCACACTTTTAATAAAAAACGTTATAATTAGTAGACATTATTAACTTATACAACATGACATAGAATTTGCCACAGCCATTAGGTACCATTCTTTAATTCGGCATGAATAATATACACCAATTAAACACCAAATTTCTGGAAAATTCGTATTTTAGAATTGGTTCATCTACCAGTCATCTTCCACACTTAGGAACAAAAGTGAATCAATTCTAAAAGTTGGACTTTTTATAAATTAGATCATTTGGTTCAATCAACCACCGAATTCATCAAAATATCTTACTGATTCAAAATAGATCCTGATTGGTCCAATCAGGGATGCAGACCTGAGAGATAAACAACACAACTTCAAAATGCCAGGGTTTTCACCAGTGGCTTCGCGTTTCTGCAAACCGATTTAACGGCACATTATCGGAATAGACTTGCCACAATCAATGGTAGACCCAATAAGACGTCTCCAAGTCTCTGAGGATCACAGCCTGCGTGATCTGACGGTGACGAATAAACCCGAAGTGTCACGTGCATTACAACTGACTGACATTTTCCATTTCATCCCAAACTTAAAGAGCTCTCAATCTTTCTTCAAAATAACCGTCCGGAAACGAAACGGCAGCTCTTACCCTCTGATTCTTTGAGTTGTTCATCCTATTCCAAGAGGAGCACTCCGCTTCCCAACTCTCCAAAACTGGCAGCACGGGCGTTTTACGCAACACCGAGGGTCCGTTAAACGTCCCACACACACCCCGAGAAATACCTTAACTCAGATTTTCCCTTAGAGGAACCTCCATTTATAGACAAAAAACAGAAATATCCAGTGACAATCCGAGAATAGCTGCCGGCTATTCAGCTCAGAAGTTGTTAAGGATCCGCGCAGAAATCACAAACCGCACTCTTGTTGCCAATTTGGGAAGGACAGCGGTCATGTGTGTGCGCCTCTCTCTGTGTTGTCTTCATCATCTTCATCATCATTGTCGTCGTCGTCCGAGTAGCTCCAGTCCGGATTCTCTCTCACACACACGCCACCAGCACCAGCAGCACAGAGGAGGATAAAGACTGACCGACTGATGGACCAACCGAGAGCCGTTTCTGAGGAGGCGGGTGTGTGTGTGTGTGTCTGTGTGTGTGTCTGTGTGTGTGTGTGTGTGTGTGTTTCTAATCTGTGTGCAGGCAGAAGAGAGCGACAGTGGCTGTCAAAGCTCCAGGGATCTCCAGGGGTCCTTGAGGAGCATCCCAGGGGGCGTTGGCAGCAATTTCCTAACAGTGTCCTTCAGAGTACACACACTCTTAAAATTAAAAAAAAAAAAATAAATAAATAAAAAAAAGACTAGTAAAAGTAGAAGTGCTGAACTTATGTCTTCAAGTAAAAAAGTACAGGCTGTGAAATGTACTCATAGTATAAAAGTAAACAGTAACCCTCCGAAGGACATTTCTCAGAGATGGGAAATAAACCAAATACAGATATCTGTACTGTACTTGAGAAATGATTTTTAGAACAGCTTTTTACTTTTCCTCCCTACTTACTGAGCCTCACCTTTTTTCCACAACGTTACATCTTTTACGTCAATTTTGTATTGTTTTGCTAAGTCTTCTTCATCTATGACTCTTTTGTTTGTTATATTTTTTCCGACATCTTTTTACATCTTGTACACAATTCTTGTGTACATCTGTTACATCCTTTTTCCTCTTGTTACATCTTCTTATGTCTTTCATGTCATTTTCCCCAGTTATGTCTTTTATTTTGTTTCATCTTGTTACATCTTTTACGTCTTGTTTCATCATTTACACCGTTTTCGCTTGTTACGTCACTTTTTGTCTGTTTCTTCTTCTTGGATCGTTTTTGACTTGTTACTTATTTTTTGTTTAGTCGCATCTTTTTTGTCTTGTTATGGGTGTCATGCGTGATATGAACTGATGAACTGATACATCAAGGAATCATCTTCTTGATGTGTTGTTGTCTCATGCATTTAGGTTTAAATCGGTCCTGATGTTGGGAACGATGTTGTATGCACGGGAACTAAAGTTACGAGTAATGAGCTTGTTCAGCAAATGAAAAATAAATTCTCAAGTAAAGTACAGATCTCTGAAAACTCTAGTACAGTTGCAAAGTATTTGTACTTAGTTACTTCCCACCACTGGTGTCCTCCAACTGACAGTCAGCAGACACAATGAATGAGATTACGCACTAAGATATTTTTCTAAGGGGTTGTTGTTGTCAGCCCACTGTAGTAACACACAGACATGTTTTTAAGTGTTTACTATCCCAGTGGGCTTCAGGGTCTCTCCGAAATATTTCAAAATGGCAGTGCATCGTGGTCTAAAGCTATTTGGGAGAAACTGACATAAGAAGGATTTGGCAGCTCTGAGTTTGGCCACAGTTTGAAGTGGGTTGCAAGAGTGTCAGTAAAATCCACTGTGGTTGCTCTGTGCCTACACCGCCCACAGTGGAAAAAAGACGGTTTTCTTTTTTTAAATTATGACTCAACTTTTTTTCATTTTTTTTTTCACAAGGCACTGGTCAATATGCTGTTTGGTGCAGGCAAAACATTGCTTTTTTCCCACGTGTCCCTGTTCGCTGCCATGATTCAAATAAGCTGCAGAAATACTGTAAGTTTCTAAAGAAGTCTTTACCTCTGCATTTGTCTTGAGTTCACGGAGTCTTAAGTATCTCTTTATATAATCTTAGTCATTTCAGTTAATTATGCAAGCCAGTCATGGCACCATGACCATGCAGATTTGGAAAATGATGCAATTATTTCAGGGTAGATAATCAGCAAAAGACTACAGTATACACATTTCAAGTCTTGATAAGACTGATGCAACATTTTTTACTGAGGTAAGGATAAAAGAGTTTTTAAGTCTATTCACTCTAGAATGTGGTACTCTAAAGCTCATCCCAGAAGGCAGTAAATGGTACTCGGTGTGTAGCACATGGGATGGGTCAGTTATGATCTTGTTGGCCAGCCTAAGAACAGCCTGTTCGTGGGTAGACTGCAGGGATGGGTGCTGTCATACACCTATTATCTTCCATGTGGTCTGCATGAGTTGCACCAGTTTGGTATTGAGTTGCACCAAGAGGTTACCAAACCAAGCTGTGATGCCATATCTAATCAGGCTCGCCTGATAAAACCATAAACCTCTGATCGGCACCATGCACTCAGAGTCAGCACTAGAAATGCAGACATTGTTGTAGTTCACTACAGACACCATCAACATGCATGCTCGAGGTTAAGCTGTCAATAAAAACACTGAGGTATTTGTAGGGTACCTGGGAGATGGTTACATCATGAGTCCTCATAAAAACTGGGTCTGTATAATGATGCCACACTAAATGCTGGGCTACATGCATAGTTTGTTTTTCATTTGCATAAAAGCAGACCTGAACACTGACAAACTGTACGTCAAAGCATCCAGAGCAAGTACACAGGCGACGGCAACACAGGAAACAACACTGATCTACTGCATGAGAACTGCAAGGAGAGGAAGAGGGAGTGAGACGGGACTTGGATTCAAGGGGGAAAAAAGGGACAAGTGAAATAACACACCCCTGGGGGACCCCTGTGATCCAGGTCTAGGGTACTGAAAGAGCGCCATTAAAGGACCAGCGTGTAGGATTTAGTGGCATCTAGCAGTGAGCTTGCAGACTGTCAACACCTCTGTCACATGCTCCCCCCCCCCCAGCATGAGGAGAACCTACAGCGACCGCAAAATCTACCTAGAGCCAGTGTTTGGTTTGACCGTTTTGGGTTACTGTAGAAACATGATGGTGCAACATGGCGGCCTTCATTAAAAGAACTGAACAATTAAAAGATGTAAAAGATATAAAGACATGAAATCATGGCTGTAACAACATTATCTGTACCTCCATTACACCTGTAAACTGGAAAGGATCTAGCTGACTTCTATTTTCAGTGGCTTGATAAAGTATTGTACCATCACATTTTAAGCTTCTCTGGTAATTTGCATTTATTATGATTTGTTGGCAATGAAAATTGAATAACTCTACTTGGAATTCGACGGGCAATTAGACTAAATACAAAAAATGAATGCTCGAATATCAAAACACAACAGTAGACATAAATAATGTTGGCCGGCAGCCTAAAGTTGGTGCATTTATATGAAATTTTATACCAACAGAACAACATATCATTCCAGGGAAAATAAAAATCCGTCTCCCTCTGCCCTTCCTCTTTCTGAGCCTGCCTCTGCTTATTGCCTATGTGTGCACACCGGGAACTTGTTGTGCAGTGGAGTGTATCACCCTGTCGGCCGGTGATGTATGAGAGTGATTTGTGGGCAGGTGGAAACGGAAAACACAGATGAGTCCGGCTAGAATTAAGTGTGGGAATAAACCAGGGGTTAGGGTGAACCAGCTGACTGAGACTTTGGCTCCAGGAAATCCGCAGTGGAAAACTAATAACGGAGTGTGTTCGGGCTGTCTCTTGCAAACACAAGGAGAACGTTATGAAAATATACCTCTGCAGGAAAGCATTATCAAACACTGTTCCCCATTTATTTTATTTTATTCTAACATTTTCCTAAATGTCAGCAGATCAAAATGGAAACATGAAGGAGGATACAAAGCGCACCACTTGTTTTGTTGTGTATGTTTGTGGGTGAGATGAGAAGTGGAATGAGACACACAGTCCAGAGATGCAGCAGATGACATGTAGGAGGATCAGGATGGAGGAGGAGAGAGTCAGTCTGTGGGCAGCCTTGGCTAATGGCAACAGAGCAACAAAGTCCATCTCAATGGTGCAATAATACATCTGTGCATCAGGCTGGCTGAATACAGCTCTTTCCCTTCAGCTCAGGACAACAGAGGAGGGGGGACATTCTTTGTCATGGTTTTTACTTAAACGTGTGGACCAAAAGCATCAAACAAGAATGTTTAAGTCAACTGACATTTAACTTTTTATACAATCCTGTCTTCCTCCCTGTGTTTCCTCATCTCTGTGTGTTAGTAGACGTGCGCAACAAAAACAAGATGAGCCTTGATAACTCGGGACTTAGAGCTGTAAATATCCCACAGTTAATCAGATTAAGGTTTCATCACCAAGTAGCTGTGCCAGGGAGACGGCCAAGAGCTGCCAGAGACAAATCTACACTCACAGTTCACTGCAGGGGTTCAGGAAACAACACATGTGAACAACAATATCAATACATGCAGAGCTGCAACAGCTGGTCAATTAGTGGATTAGTTGATGGAAAGAAAATTGCCAATCATCCTAACAATCAGTTAAATGTTTCAGACATTTTTCAAGCAAAGGTTTGAAACATTTATTGGTTCCAGTTTCTTGAATGTGAGGATTTGCTGCTTTTCTTTGTCTTTTATGACAGTAAATGAACGGTCCTTGGGTTTTAGACTGTTGGTTGGACAAAAGAAAACAAAATAATACATCTCTTCTGGACTCTCTAGACTAAATGATGTACAATTAGTAAAAATATTGTTGAAATTGCAGTATGGCCAAGTGCAACATCAACTGCAAATTTCTGGGTAAAGGAAAAACGTGACAAAACAGGATTATAATGAAGTACTGTGGTGCTGCAGAGAAGTCCTGACCTACAAATCTTGTTTTCCATGTGTAGGAAAACATGTTTGTTTGGTACAGGCCCCAACAAATGTCACATCATCTTGATTGTAATAGTTTTTTCAACGAAAAATTTAAATTTTGATGCAAAAATGACCACTATTCATGAATCATATCACTGTTGCAATAACTGTCAAAATAATGGCAATATGTTTTTTTTGACATATTGTGCAACCTTATGTAAAAATAATCTGAAAATGAATCAATGAACTGTATATTTACTGCCACACTGACAACTTCACCGCTCACCTCTTCCTCCACTCAGAGTGCATTCACCGTAACCAATGTTTGCTGGCTCACATTTATCATCGGGACTAAATCAAAAATAACAGCAGCAGAGGTATTTTTTCTTTCTACTAGTTAGTCCCGTAACTTTATCTCCCAGACACCACTGTGTTGTACACCACTACAGGGACTGACCTCTGGTGGCTCATGCTGTGCACTACATCATCACCTGAATATGAGATCTCCTCATCAGTTTGATAAGTATTTTTGACGGTATGAAAATTATACTGTGACGATTTCCTAATATCCTGGTACCATAATACCTTCATACAGCCCAAGCCGAATGAACAACACAAACAAAACTATTTGGATCTACCTGTTAAATCACCTATGACTACATTTGTAAATAAATTCAAGGGAGACAAGACACATGTTTGCACAGAGTCAGCTACAGTCGCTGAATGAGTCAGAGGGACCAGCTGAATGAATGATAGCATCATTCCCAGTGTCATTACAGTGCATTTCACAGGATGAGAGGACATTCCTGCAGCCAGACTAACCTACACAGCCCTCTCCCTCCGAGACCCGAGCACTTCCTATTGACTCTCTGACAAGAGTGTTTTCCCCCAAACAAGCACTTCTCTTCCTCTCTGTAGCTGCTGTACATCCTCAGGATCCTTTCCTTCCTCCTGCAGATAGAGGAGCCTGTTGGAGCCATGTGTCTAATTATAGAACATCTTTCTGCACCGTTTCTGTTTAATTTGTAATCTTTTCAAGAGAACGAAATCTTAATTCCTATCACAGCCTGGAGGAGTAACTGCACAGTAAATAAGATTACCAAAAAGCATCCTTCGGGTTTGTGCAGATTGGAATCTGGTGTCTTTGTTGACAGCAGTTGTTGAGGGACAGGCCCGTGTTTCTCTTTCACATATTTTACTCTCTTTTTTTTTTTTCACAGCCCTTTGTTTGAGTAAAGGTCTCTGGGCAATTTCACATAAACTGACCCCAAAGGAAGCACTGAACCACATGGATAAGCTTCAATTGCTTTATTGCAAGGTGCCCGAGTGGGAATAAGAGTGAAAACACAAGAGTTTGATACCTTTCTCCCTGTTTCCTCCATACTTTTTAGACCACTATTTCTTTTATGGCGGCATAATACTGACGGTAATTGCAATAATCTAGCTAAATAGTGCAGTGCATCTGGATTATAATATACCAGTAGTTCAGCTCATCGA
>JAJHUR010112443.1:0-16346 GCA_027495735.1 Lutjanus campechanus | reverse complement strand
CAGGTTACCAGGAATCTGCTGCGTCCAATTAGCAAGTTCATTATGACTTCACAAACACAGCCAGTTTATTCCAAAAATCGCAGCTGTTATGACACCTTAAAACCTGTTGCCATAACAAATGTTATTTTCTAAAGCAGCTGTGAAAGTACCTGACAGTGAAACTTTTAACTGAAAACAGCGCTAACGATATTCACAGAAGCGGCGTGAGCTGCGACTGTTGTGACAAAAAACCCTCTCTTTATCCTGTAATGATGAGATTCTGCCAGGCGAGGTGTCAGCTCCTCTGGACTGAACGACGTACTCTTAACGGCAGAGGAACCGGTCCACGCTTGACTCGAATATGCAGCACAGGAAGAAGGAGTTGGAAGTGAGTTCTCTTGAATTGGCGTGGATGTGAGAGCGTGGGCGGTGCAGAGCTGCTGCTACTGCAGCTGAAGCCAGGCAGGGCAGAGCACGCTGTGCCACCTTACTGCTACTCCGAGTGTGTGAGGAGGTTTGTTTCCAAATCAAATACGTGCCTCTTGGAAGAAAAGACAGCAAAAGTTATGGTGGAGTACTTTTAATTAGCTGTGAGAAACAAACCTTATTAAAGTTGCACTTTTCAAACAGGAAAGTTGAGTTGTTCTTTTAGATTTAAACCTGTTTTTTTTGTTTTTCAAATATCAACAAACTGAATAGTAATTTTGAACACGCATGTTCTACTGGCCTCTATCTAAGATTGATAGCGATAATTATTGATCATGTAGGTTGTGATTAGTGACATGCTGTGTGCTCTAATAGTTGCAAGCAGCTAAGGTGATAAAATAAGTCATAAATCACATATTATCGCTGGGTGACATGGACAAAATCAAATATCACAATATTTTTGACCAAATACCTCAATATTGATATGACAACAATCAGGGTTGGGAGGGTTACTTTAAAAATGTATTCTGATACAGTTACTAATTAACTGTTTAAAAAGCTGGTCAGTAATGTAATCCAAGTATCACAATATTAAAGTAATGTAACTTGATTATTTTCTGTTATTTTTAGATTACTTCAGTGTAAACTGTGGTGAAATTGTTTAACCTAATACTGTCTTTTTTTAGGGCTGCAACTAACAATTATTTTCATCATTGATTAACCGGTTGATTATTTTCTCAATCAATCGATTAGTTCTTTGGTCCAGAAAATGTTGATCAAAGTCCAAGACGACGTCCTCAAATGTCTTGTTTTGTCCACAACTCAAAAATATTCAATCTACTGTCAGAGAGGAGTCAAGAAACCAGAAAATAGTCACATTTAAGAAGCTGAAATCAGAGAAAAATCACTCAAAAATGATTAATAGTTTATCAAAATAGATGCAAATTTATTTATTAGTCACATAATAATAGATGAATTGTTGCAGCTGTTTTATGTTTAGGTTTCTTAGTTTCTTTATTTGTTGTGTTCAATTTATTGATTGATTGGTTGATTTAAAGACAAAAAATGTTGACATTTCCACCCAGTATAGCATTTTTTTCAAGGGAATACATAGTTAATAGCACTGGTGTATTCTTGTGGTTCTGTTTGAGGGCCCACGCTCTCTACCTCATCATGGCCCCCAGTATATTAATGCTCCTGACTCTGATATTTCTGAAAAGTGTAGTTAAAGTCATGATAATGCCATTATGGTATGAGAGTTTTGGCTAAACTTTAATTTGTTGTTTAGCACAGGTCAAAATTGGATTTAAAAAAAATCTTTGATATAAAAACCAGGTCGGCAGCGGGACTATAAAAATACAACATAATAATAAGCAGACTTAATCTATTATCTATTCATAAACTCATATTTCAAACTCTGCTCGCCACAAGCCGACCTCATTAACTGTACACTGACATGAACAGGGTCTTGTTGCAGCAGAAAATAACAACTAGGCCTATTGGGTATGTAGGGACGCACAACGAGGTTTAGAGAGCAATCTCTGAGAAATTGTGCAACATTTTTACATCATGCCTGCTTAGATATTCTATATAATTTGACATTTGAGGTCATTACCAAAAAGAGGGTTTTCTCTGTTTAAGACAGAGGTTTTAAAAGACTGTAGCTCTCCCCTCCGACCTTAGTTTACTAGCTTAGCTTTGCTCATTTCCTGGATGTCTGTAGGCACATGAAATCATCAACACTCACTGAAAAGATTTAATTCTGTTATTGTAGCAAAACAATGGATGAGTTTCAGGTCTTTCCTCGTTGTTATGAGGACGAGTCAGGACCTTTTCAGCATGAACTACTCATCATAGACACAATAACATCAAACAACAGATACTGACCAGATAAATTGTAAGAGGAAAATAAAAATACATGAGAAAATATATTGCATTCTTAGAATAAAAGTGACCAAATGGTTATACTATATAACACTGAAAAAAATGCAGCTAACATGGCCAGGTGGTAAAAAAGACTTAAAATATGAAACTATTTTGATAATCGATTAATCACTTAAGTAATTTTTCATGCAAGATGGCACAAAATGCTGTTATCAGCCTCTCAGGTATGGAGATTTCCTGCATTTCGTTGTGTATTATCATATTAAACTGAATATCTGTTGGTTTTAGATCGACAAAACAAGACATTTAACTGGGATGGACATTTCTTAATTATTTTCTGACATTTTTATTAATGTTGTAGCCCTACATTAAGCATGACAGTTAACATTAGTCTTTGTTGTTATTTAATCATCACTAATAAATAAATAAATAAATGTACAGGGGCAAGTAAAAAGTGACTTTGGACAAGAAGATTTCTGATCCTCATGAAAAGCATAATCAAAACAATTGCAACAGATAAATTTGTCACCATATGCAGAACCTTCACAGAGAATATCAATTCATCTGGACTACAACAAGATACACCTGTGGAATAAAAAAAAATAGCAAGCAACCAGCAATTCCTCATTTAAGATCCAGAATATTCTTTACTGTCTGTAAATGAGGGCAGAATCGAGTCCTTGGTTTTGCTACGATACAAGAATTAAATCTTATCAGTGAGTGCGGAAGAGTTCATGAGTTTTTCGGATCAGCACCCGTCATATCCTAAAGACGTTCGAGTTGAGCGTGTCTATGAGATCATGATTTTATCACTTGAGCCCACAGGTAGTCAGAAATTGAGCCAAGACGGCCTAATATTGCAGTTTGACGTAACTTAAAACTACAGCAAATAAATAAAACAGGTCTGTCTGAAGGCATTTATTAGTTTCTGACTTTGGGAAAGAGAGAAAATCAGTAAAATTCCCCCCAAAACTACATTATTTCTGAATCTCTTTAACCAAATCACACACAGTCGGGCTATGCTCATCTCCTTTTGATTTTTATTTTGCCTCCATTCACTCAGCCTCCCCTGAAACTGTTTGGAGCCCCCCTGGAGAGGCCCGCCGCCCACTTTGACAACCTCTGATTTTAGAGAATTTTGTTCTGAAATGCTAAAGTTTGTTTTACTAACTTTTTCTATACAACACAAAAGAAAAAAAAGAAATATTTAAGGAAAATAGAATAAATGTTCATGAATGCGTTTCAGCCGCCCTCTTCCAGCTCAAGTGTGTTTTCAGCACCGCTGAAGTTTGGTGTTTATCAGGGTCCGGTTTGACTCATCGATCCACTTGATGCAAAGTGTTGTTTCGTTCACCTCAGAAACACTTTTAATCAAGTGATTACCATCCGACCTGTGATTACATGTTGAAAAGTCTCTTCTTTTTTTTACATCTATGCTTTCACTGAAAACCTCGGCACAACAAGTCGTGTGTTCTCGAGTTCTGTCTGATTAGACGTTTGTTTGGGTTGGGGCTGGTTTATATAAGGTCACTAATGTGCTGAGAGCGGTCGTTTTCATTATGCACACCGGAGCGCTGAGGCTTCACATAGAGAGCTTGATGTTAGTCACTATAATGAAGTGTCAGAGGTGCATGGTCACATGCTCCACAACAACCTGAGGGAGCAACTAGAGGTACGCAGGAAATCAGACAGATATCTAAAATGCAGCAGCGGAAAAACGTCAGATTTTCTTGCACATATGGCAACAATAATCATGAAGTCATTGTTTTGCAAGTCAAAAGTAAGTCCTAAGTCTGGAGTACCAAGTCAACATCAACAAGTCTCAGGTCGAGAGCAAGTCCTAAACTTTGTCCTAAACAAGTCTGCATGAGCTTTCACCAAATTTAAATCTTATCATCTTATCTTATCTTATCTTATCTTAAAAGTATTTCCTATAAACTTATATAAATTTAAAAGCAAAAAGACCAGGTGTGCCTTGTTATGTAACTTCCAAGAGACTTTATTTTTCTGAATGTCATCCAAGACATCATCTTCTGTGCATGAGCCAGTGTGCTCTGCCAAAGACACCATCCCCTCCTGTTTATGTGCTGTCATTGGCTGAAGTCAGATTGGTCCCAAGTATCAAGTCATCCCAAATCAAATGTCACAGGTGAGTGGTGCTTAAAGTCATCAGGCTGATGACTCCAGTCAACACCTCTGATAGTTGTTTATCGAACAACTATTTTCTATAAAAGTGGGAGGAATGAAAAAGATTCCTGCTTCAAAGCTAACATTGGTATCAAAAGTTTCTTATTTCCTGATATTGAACAGGAAATATCAGATCAGAGGACAAATAAACACGATGAAGAATCAGACCAAGTTTTTAATGCTGACTTTCAGGCCCCTATAATAGGTCACATTCAGACAGAATCAGACGTAGCTGCAATTAGCTGCAGGGTTTCTTGCTACCAGCGCTCCCTCTCCTCATTCAGTCTCTACCTTGTACGACCACATCTGTGCTCTCTCAAACCAACAAATAGACACAAAGTAAAGGAAGGCTCATGTTTTTGCTATTTTGCTGCATAAACTGCAGGCCAGATCAAGACGTCAAAGCTGGGAACAAAACACAAAGTGACCTGAACAGCACTCGGTTTAAGACGTATTTCAGGCTGATTTGAGGAGCAGTCTTTATACAACTGTACAACTTCTGAATTCAAGTTTCTCTCTTTTACTGAACTAAGATGAGCTTAATTGGCTCGTTGACTCCTCGGAAAACACACTTAATTCAAACTCGACAGAAAAACAAAACCATCTTTGTTAGTCTGCCCACTCTTCCAACAATCACCAACTCTGGTTTGGTCAAAATAAATCCTTAATTCACCGCGTGAAAAGAGTGTAAAGAGTCTGACTCGGCAGGCTGTTTTCCTCTCACTCATCACCCAGCTTAGCTCACTCGTGGTCCAGCTGAGTGGGTGTGTACTGCGCCGTTGGATGAGAGCGCGGTGCAGAGCAGAGGCTGTCACTCTGCGGAGTATTACATTAGCAAAACAAAATGACAAATATCGCACTAAAAATCGTCCAAAAAAAGAAATCCAGACGGGCAATTTTTGTTGCAATGCCTGATTCTGTGTGGCCTCACGCATGGAGCAAATCAGCACAGAGCACAGTGCAACCGTCACTGCTAGATTCCAAATGACGCAGTCGTCATTTTCATGCCCACACTGTGTAGGTAGCAAATGTAATTGCGCCCATGCGTGCGCTATTTGGCTTGGTGGTCTTAAAATCAGATGTGGTCAAGCACATTGTTGGTGCACTGCTATTCTGAAGCAGCAGAAAGCGGTTGTGTTGCTGACCACAAAAAACCTGGTCCGAAGTCAATGGTGCAGCAATATCCTGCTATTTAAAGGGCGCACAAGCAGAATTTGCCCAATCCGCCATTTAAATAGCGGTGCGCCAGCTGCAGGCACACATGGCTTTAAAAGGGAACGGCAGACGACACTCGTGTTATGCCCCTATGATTAATCATGAGACTAAATACAACCCCTTTGCACTTTAATTTGCGCCCACATTATGCGCCATTTAATCAGCAAACCAAAATGTGCTTGCGCCATCACTTAAGACCTTGTAGATCATTTTAGGCTCTCAATATTTGACTAGACTCATTCTGGTTTGTATATGAAGTACTGAGGTTGTTATGTCCTGCCCTTGTGTGTGTACAAGATGACAAGAATCCTCTCACCAAAACATTCTCTATATCACAGCACAGATTGGGAGCAATCGGACAAATGGAAAAAGAGAAAACACCTGTTATTTGTTGCTGGAAAAGGCTGTGATGAAACAACCAATTTGGGCTGGATTTCAAGCAGGAGCACTGAGGTCTGATTTGAACTCTTTGTGATTC
Source organism: Lutjanus campechanus (assembly GCA_027495735.1). Classification (NCBI taxonomy): domain Eukaryota; kingdom Metazoa; phylum Chordata; class Actinopteri; order Lutjaniformes; family Lutjanidae; genus Lutjanus; species Lutjanus campechanus. The sequence continues at coordinate 10,177 of JAJHUR010112443.1, read as the reverse complement.
AGATCTGATCCTCTCACGGACAAGTACAGAAGGACGAACCACATGGAATCAGACTATTTTAATCTGCAACCCAAATCTGACCCAAAGCTCTCAGCAGTGAAAAGCCTCATAGAATCAGATTTCCTCGTGTTTAAACAGCAAAGATAGCCTTCTGTGTGCCACAAAGAGATAAAAGTTTGATTATCTTTTCCATTGTGGATGCAGCTTTAGTTTATGTATGCAGATGCCTCGTGGAACCAATTCATGAGCTTGGAATTATGAGGACCCATCTGCATGTAGAGTAGTGTTTCCCATTATCGAGAGGAAAAAAAAGTTTTGCATGTGCATGTTTTAATCATAACTGGATATTTTCAACCTGGGCCTCTTTCCGTTAGTATTTTGCCAACAGACACAGACGGCCGCAACTCAACCAAAAAATAAAATATACTCTAGCTTTTCAAATCATTATTTCAATCGGTGGAGGCAAAAACAAGGAAAATTAGACCCAGATGGGAAATAATAAACAAAAATTTTGAATTTAAATCCCACGTGAAAGCCTGTTTTTAGAGTCGTATTGCATCGAATATCCAATTTCGCCTAATATGTCAGCTGGAGTCCTATAATACCAAAGATCCGGCGGGAATCGCAGATTGAGTCAAGCACCGGTTGTGAAATGAAGGAGGAAAAATGAACCCTGGTCACCCTCTCCTACACCAACTCCTCTGTACCGTATGTCAGCCAAGAGAGGACCCGAGATCCAAGCTGTGATTAATCTGATTCAACAAGGTCAGTTATTTTGATTCTTATGGTGTTGGGATGTTTTTCCGTTGGTGTCGTCAGTGCTCTAATGGGACATGCTCTTTATCTGTCCTCCTTTGTCTCCATTTAGTGGTTTGTATATATCAGAATTATGGCACAGACACTATGTAAAATGTCTAATAGACATGCAAGAACAAATATAAATACACAGAAACAGACACTTAGGGTGTAACACAAAGCTGCTACAGTGGAAACTGCTTATAGTGCACGCAAAACCTGGGACAGACTCATTCCTATAATAGCAGTTTAAATAATTTGATTATAGTAATGAAATAGTCTCCTGAAAGTCTTCATTTAACGCCTCGTCGCTTCCTTTTTTGTCATAATTAGCATATGAATTCTTGAGTTATGGCCAAAAATGGGTTTGTTGAGGTCACAATCACCTTTGACCGCCAAAATCTAATCAAGCTCATCCTTGAATCCAAATGGACATTTGTGCCAAATTTGAAGAAATTCCCTCCAGGCGATTTTTTTGAGATATTGCATTCACATGAATGAGGTGGTCATGAGGTCACAGTGACTTTGACCTTTGATAATCAAAATCGAGTCAGTTCAGCCTCGAGTCCAAGTGGTCTCTTCTGACAAAGTTTGAACAAATCCTGTAAAGGCGTTCTTGAGATATCACGTTTCCAAGAATGGGACGGACGGACGGACGGATGTTAGGACATCCTGAGAACATAATGCTTCATGATGGCTATCTGAGGCTTAAAATGATTTTAAAGCGGATTAATGGATGTTTATCATCACATCAGAGATTCTGATATCTCTGGGAGAAGTTAGTTCTGCTGATTGCAGCTTTGTGAGTGTGATGTCTGTGTGTGACTGAATCATGACTGAGAATAAGGAGGGTGGCAAATTGTGGGTAACAAATGTTACTGCTAAAGTTCAACGCACATAACCAAACAATGTATCTGCATTCAGTTACATGCTTAATACATAAAAAAAACATGCTGAGAAGGTTTCTGGGAGCTGCTGTCCTGCTACACTGTGGCCCAAGTGAGCTGCTGAATAAGAATTTGCTTTTGTTTCATGAAAAGGAAAATAAGACATCACTATATTGGTCCGTTCACTGTGACAAATGATCTCCATTTATTGCAGGAAATGTATGAAGAACAGTGGTTCTTCATAAGAGTTTATCTTTGAGGCTGGCAAAACATTTTCTGTGATAATAGAGGCACAATTTCTGGACAAAAAAAATAAATAAATAAAAAAGGAGACGTAGGGCTTTGCAGCTGCACATAATGCTTTTTTTTTTCTCCTAAAGGATATTAGAACCTTTTGCACTTTTAGCTCCAAAGGAAAATAACTGATTTAATGCACTCAATTTAGAAGAGTTAGCAGGGAAGTCTGATAAAATGTTCCCAAAAGACTTTACAGAAATAAGCTCTTAAATGCGCTCCGTGCTTACTTATTTATTTATTTCCCCTCCCCAAGCCCAGGAAAAAGGATGTTGCCGCTGACCTGGATAAAGCTGAAAGTTAATATTTTTACTATGAGGCCTTGCCATGGGCCGACTCAAAGGAGTCTCATGGGCAGGAATGGGGGTTATATAATTCAGGGGTATGTAACTTTGATGTAAGTGGGCAGAAAGAAACTTCGTGGTCAGATAGTGCTCAGTACAATAGTGTGTGTATGTGCGTGCGTGCGCGTGTGTTTGCAGCCCTTAAAGTGACATATGCTTTCAACTCAAACAGAGCTATGTACAGTATATGATGTAATGTGGCTGTAATAAGGATGAACTGCACTGTGGTGGCATTCTGTGAGGTACTCGAGATAATTATAAGTCAGGTGCTGAAATATTGACGACGTCGGGGAATTTCAGCAGGGTCTGCGTTTTGGTGTCTCTGTCGCCGAGGCTACCATTCCAGATGATTGGGCATGGGCGCTTGTCCTCTCCTTTTGCCTGTAACTGTCGCCACAATTTGTAATACAGGGAGGCATTTTTATTAAATTAACTTTGTGGTGTTGTTTTTTTTTTTTTTATGTGGGCTAAAGTGGAGCGGGACGTTCTAGATTCATGGTTTATTCCCTCAAATTATCATCAAGACTTTCAAAACACCTTAGGTAATGTGCGCTGCTCAGAGACGTGCAATTAGGGACAGTTAGAATTACTTTTATTACATTTAGTGAATTCAATTTGCCTGCATGAGCTGGATTGTTATGTAGTAAGTTACTTTAAACGCTACGCAAATAGCCCACAACAAATAGCACTGCTACTTTATGACTTTATTTCCTCTGCTGAATGGTTTAAGAAGTATTAATTAATTTTTTTTGGCCACTTTGGGGGCAGCACAGAAAACATAAACATTCTCCCCTTAAGAAGATGAACTTGATTTGGCAAACATGTTAGCAAACAGCTGCCCTTTTACACACCTAGGACCAGAGCTCTGGTGCTATCTGTTGAAGTACCAGAGTGCACTTATATCACACACGCATGCATGCATGCACACGCTTAAATTGTGTCTCATTTCAGGTTAGGTAACTACTGTTTTCCGGTGGTAACGTTTACATTAGACAACTATATCTGGCCACATGATCAAATGTGAGACTGACTTCATCATGTTAAGAGTATGACGCATCAGTCAGTCCTCTGTGCGCTCTGGCTTTCTTTCTGCTGTGACTGAGTCTGCATCACACTTTTCTCATCAGTTAAATGTCAATATGACAACTTTGACCATGCCAATTGTTTTTATTGGCTTTCCTGTCCCTCATCTCAAACAGTGGTTCTCAACCTTTTCGAGCCAAGACCCCTCAGAATAATCAGGTTGGTGTTTATGACCCCATGTGCCTGCCTGAGACTGTCCAGGGACTGCTTGTCCCTTCTGCTGAATGTCTTTTAGGAGCTGATGTCGCCGAGAGCTGCTTCCTGGCTCTCACTCTGCGTCCCTTGCCACAATATGGTGTTTTGTTTTTCTTCACAATCGTCTAGTGACCCCCAGAAATAAGCTCGTGACCGCCTTGGGAGTCCCGACCCCCCCAAGGTTATGAACAACTGATCTGAAACAAGCGGTGCACAAAACACTTTCTATCTGTGAAAACAACTGGAAAAAGACGCCACACTGCAAAAACTCTGTCTGGTCAGAGCCTCTTCAACCAGGTGCAAACTGTGAATATTCTATTTTCTTACTTGGAAAAGAAAAAATGGTGGCACGTTCTTCCGGTACACTCTGGAAGCGCCACACCGATGTCCAGGACACAAGGGGAATGAAAGCACTGAAAGGGCACGAAATCTGTTAAGGTACAGTAGGGGCTGTAAAACCAAAGCAACTAGCTAAAGGATGATACCTCTGCAGAGCTGAGGGGAGCTGCAGAGTCGGGTGATAATTCTGTGTGGGCTCACTTTGAGCTGCACCTCACAATTAGAAAATTGACACGTTGTTGATGTAAACATACTGCTTATTGCACCTTTAAATCTCTTTTGAAAGCAACAATAAATACCAGATACACCAGATAAGCAGACAGCAGGCTAAACGGTCACAGACTACACAAAAGAGCACAGACTATTCAAACTATATCACTATTTCAGTCTGGAGATTACTCAGTGTATATAAAGGTATTTAGATGATGTCACAAATGTCAATCCAAATTACTTGGTAAGAACAAACAAACAAAAAACTGAAAAACAACACCGAGTGTTACAACGACGGACTTGGACTCACAGAGAGTTTCAGGGCTTTCTCTACAGTATAATGATCGGAATCAGTCTGGATATTTAACAGCTACAAACTCTAAAAATACTCCACCAGCATCAACAGAGAGCTAACACATTTCAGACCTCAGTAACAGCTGCTGTAATTAAACAAAAAAAAAAAGAAGAATGAAGAAATAGAGCCAACACTCTCACACTTTACTGATAATGCAGCACCATTTTTGGGTGTTAATAAATGTATACACAGTGACATCATGGAAAATGGTGTCAGCTATTCTTGGTCTTGATTAATGCCAATATAGACCTGTTAATTGCCTGATAAAAAAAACAAAACATCAATGAAAACAGGCAGTTTGATTTTGGGTAACTTAAAAAGTGGGAAAAAAAATTCAGTTATGATCAAAGTTCCCATCAAGCAGCATGTAAGCAGCCTTGACAATACAGCTGCAAGCACAGAGCGATCATCTGCCGAGAGAAGAAAAGAAAAGAAAAAGAAAAAAGAAATCAAAATAGAAGCTATGGATTTATTTTTTTCAAGGCAAGAACAAATGCGAGCGGGGAAGCCTCGAACAGATACATTTTCAGCCTGCTTGAGTTTTCATGATGATTTCAAATACCTGAGCGTTGACAGTTCAAACACTTAAATCTTCTTTGTCATTCTGCAAATTTCAGGGGAAATAAATTGAAGCCGGTCCCCTGAATTTGTATGAGCGCGGCGCCGTTAACAATACTCAGCAAACTGTATGCAGAAAATGTGATCAGTTTCACCCCTGTGGGGTTTTAGGCAGGCTCGAAATAAATGTGATGCGGGGAGATTCCATTGACCATAGCCTGCAGCGAAACAGGCTTTTACAGCGAGCAGGAAGTCAGCTGGCATCGCTTTCTGTCCCTGAAATAGCTGGAATAAAATTGCCCCATTTAGAATGCACGGATGTTCAATATCAACAATCATTCTGCCGTTTAAAATCCTTTTCCTATATGGGCTCGTAAATACCGATCTTTTCACCCCCCCACCCCCCCCCAATTCTCTCTGTGACACAAAACAATATCGACCGTGAGCTATCGACCCCGACAGGTCCCAAATCTGAGCAGGAGACAGACTTGCGCTCCTGCCAAAGCAATTAAAACCCCGACGAGACCTTGGATGGTTTGTCTTTACAGGGAGGGGTATCAATACAAACAGCAGAAAAAGAAAAAGTTCATTAAAGGGGTGCAGTGAGACAGTGAGAGTTAAAGGGGCTAAATCACACGCTGACGTGCCACTTAAGAGCTCGCTATCTTTTCTTGAGAACACGCCAAGCTTGTGCCGTAGGGCACTTCAGTTTAAAAGCATGCACTGAGGCAACTGTACTGCGAATTTCATATCAAACAATCCGCCGCATATGTCTGCTGTCTCCGGAGATACAGAATCTCAATTGCTGTTTCAACTTTGGGCTGTTTCAAGGTGCTTACAGAGCGTCAGAGCCGATGTAATAACACACAGAACTATTGTTCTGTACGTTTCAATCACCTGACGGCTCCAACAAACCCACAGCGGCCGTGATCAGGGCGCTCCGGAGCGAGCTTTCATTGTCTATTGATCTGCGTTGTCCCTGCGAGAGGGACTCATGGGAGCCGGGGGCTCATTAATCAAGCTGACACTCAGAGTGACACACGGGGCTGAGGCAGCAGCATCGCAGCACTGGGACGCCGCCATGAACACCTTTTCTTCTTCTGTCCCCCCGTCTTCATTCTCCCTGGCTGCCTGTGAGCCACAAGAAATGTCGAGGCTGTAAGTGGGTGATGTCAGCATATAATGCACAACTCCTGCACCCCCGCTTCTCTTTCTTGTTTCAGCCCTGCTCAGTCCCCAAAGTCCCTCTACCCTTTCATTTTCTTCATAGGCATTTCACAGAGCCCTGATATACAGAGTTTTAAGGTTTGCCCAGGACCCTGCGCTTTTGACAAGACTTAGAACAGCTGAGAAAGGCAAATATACAAGCCTGTGTATCAGTTTCTTTCAGAGCGTTTCACACTTTGAATGATTGGTAGGTTTATCTGGACCAGACGGCGTTTTCAGTAAGCGTGAAAGTTTCTTGCCGAGAAAAAGTGGACACCTTAAATTTCTCGACTTCATGCTGCAGTGCTCCATTCCCCCCCGAAGTCTAACCAAATGTAAAAGCAGCCCAGTCTGCACACTGGAGTCTCTCCACGATGTGACTGTCTGAATGTGTCACATTAGTTTAATCTGTCATTACAGTCAGCCCTGTCTCATTCCCAACTCATCAAATACTGACGTTTTGTCACTGCCCCTGGCGCGCACGGTACCCGTTAGCTGCTGTATAAGATGCACTAGACTTTTGACAGAGTAAGAAAGTCTGCATACGGAGGGAAGGGGTGGATGGATGGCTCGAAAAAACACAGGACTTTCACCCAGGAGACGGGGGGTTTGTGTCCCATTTAAAAATGTTGTTAAAAATTGTAAGGTTGTGTTAAGTAACTGAGTAGCTTCAGTGTAACAGGATGTACCCACTGTAACGCCAAACATCATCTTATCCTCAACCCACCCAAGTAGTTTTTGTGCCTAAATCTCACCAAACTGTGACAGTTTCACAACACTAATCATGAGGGGAAAAGATTTCCTGGCAGCGTCTCACACAGCTGCCAAAGGGTACTTTGTTCTTCAAAATGAGACACTGAGGGGCGGTGACAAAACGTTATTCTGTCACGAGTTGAGATGAGAACAGGTTGTTACAGTACATACAGTACAAATACAGTATGTCTCAGTATAAGAACCTTAAATGGAACTTAAATGGGAACATTTTCTGCTTACTTTACTCCTCTGACAGTTATTTGAATATCTTTAGTGTGCGAACAAAACGAGACGTTTGAGGAACGTCATCTTGGGCTTTGGGAAGTTGAGTGATTGACGTTTTCCACCATTTTCTGTCATTTTATAGGCCAACAACTATTAATCAATTGATTGAGAAAACAATTGACTGATTATTCCACTATGAAAATAGTGGATAAAGTTAGTTGCAACCCTAACTATAATATGCAACATTTCTACATTAAATGTCTAAAACTAAATTTTGTTGAGTTGTAAATTATCCAAAATATTTCCAACAAACAGAGAAACTCATAATGTATTCAAGGAAGTGGTACATTTCCTACTAGTCGCTAGTTGCTCTAACTTCGGGGAAAACACGGGATACGTCGGATACGACAGAGAGTGAGGAGGGAAGTCGGCAAATGTGACGTTAAGGTTAAGGTGAATAAAACTTTAAAACATCTTATCTGTGTTAACATGCATGTAATGTTAACTGTTTGTTGAAATAATTAAAGACCTACAGGAGGTGGCGTGTATTTGTTTGCTTCTTACGATAGGGGTGGAAACCCCAGTTTTCTGTTCATATGCTGCCACCGGTTTGTTTGGAATATGAATTCAACACATAACAAATTCTTACGTATAGCCCCTTTAACCATCTGTAAAAACACAACTGAGCATAATGCCTTATTTTTCGTTTAATTTGTCCGATGTTGATGTCATTGGGTCCCAGCTATTGAAGACATAAATTCAACTTGGGTATTTGTTGAAAGTTTTAAAATGTCATGATATCAGCAGAGTTTCTGGAAGGTCACTCACTTTATTTAACAAGACTAATGGAAGAAACTGTGACAAAGGGAGCGAACAGCTTTACGTCCTTGTTGGCATTTCTTCCACTAACTTAAGTTATAACTGTGACATTGAAAAGAAAAGCAATTTTTGTCAATTATCAGTGGTTCAGCAAGAGTTCTAATGGTACATTGTTGTTAATATTTTATCCAAACTGTATGAAATTCTGTTGAAATGAAGAGGACGAATGTGTCATAACATATATTCACAGTGGGAGTCAGACAGTTTATAGTTTGCTTTCATTAATCTGTGTACCACTGAAGTGAACATAAGGAGTGGAGCGGAGCTGAGGATGACGTCGAAGATGAGCTGTCCTCCAAGATGGAAAACAGTAGTGGTTGCTAGGCAACTTGTGACGCAAAACCCTTTGCATGCGCCATCCTAAACTTCCCTCTGTTGCTCTATGCACACACACACATAAGAGCTGGCTGACTGATGTCGCCACGCTCCACCCTCATTCCCCCACTGCACCGTCATCCTTTTTGTGATGCACTTGTGCTTTTTCTTGTCATTTTTTATTCTCTGTCATTTCTTTCTTCCCCCTCCCGTGATGCACTTTGTGACAAACCTGGTTGTTAAAAGCACTTTATAAATAGATTTGACTTGACTCTGTGAAGAAGTCACCAGCATGCAGGAACATTGTTGGCTGTCACCACCGTAGGCAGCTATAGAGGGGGGAAGTTTGGAAACCAGCCACGCACTTTCTGTAGCCATCTGAAGACCTAAGAGGCAGCGAGAAAACAATGTCAAGTGCGCTGCTGCTCAAGTCCCCGCAGCACCCAGGATCACCGGGGGTGAGCAGAAAATACAACCCCAATTCCAAACAAAGTGAGGACATTGTGTGAAACATAAATAAAAGCAGAATGCAATGATTTAACAAAAACTTTTTGACCTATATTCAAGTGAATACAGACAAAGACAAGATATTTAATGCTCAAACCGATTAACTTGATGTACGACTTAATGTGTTCAACAGTCCGGGGTCTCTGCCACACAGGTCCGGACTGCAGGCAGGTGTTTGTGGATGATTTTGGTATATGGCTTTCACTTTGCATGGTAAAGTCTTAAACTGCATTTGTACATGCAGGGACAACAACTTTCCAGAGTGTTTCCAAGCCCACGTAGTTTCTGGGGACCCACTTTTGAAAAACGACAAACAATCGCGACCCAATTCACGACAGGCCTCATCAATAAATCTTGGGAAGAGTTTAATAGTGCATAACTGAACATTTTTGACCATTTTACTGCCATTTCTGCATCACTTATATTATCCTGATGTGTGTTTTGTGTGGTTGTGTGGTTGTTAAATCCTCTCATCAAAAAACAATCTAGGACCTTTTAGCTTATTTTATAAATGAGAAAAATTAAGTGCATTTAGGTGGAAATAACAGGCTCGTGTTTTTTTTCCCCCGCCTCTTATCAGTAAAACAATTTTAAAATGTGCCGCAGATTTAATCTTAAATTTGCAGGATTTCCTCTGTGGTCTTTTATTTATGGGCAACCTAAATAAAATCTCCTGTGACCCGCCAGCGAGTCTCTGGGAACGACTGCTTTACACAGCTATGTGGGCTTTTAATGCAATTATAGCAGTGCCACCCGAGGAGGTCAAAGGTCACAGGTACTCAATGTTAGCTTTCGGCCATGCCCCTTACGTGCAGAGATTTCTCTGGATTTTCTGAATCTTTTAATGATATTATGGATTGTAGATGGTGAAATCCCTAAATTCCTTACAATTTTGTGAGTGGTGAATGACTGGGCTTTTCTAGGATGCTCCTGTAACACCCAGTCATGCAACTATCTCCTGTTATCTTGTTTTAAGGGTTCCACAACTCTCTCTTGCAGGCATCAAGTTCACAATGAGTGTATAACAATGAAGTTTACCAGTTTGAACATTAGCGTTCAACTAATTACAAGTCGAAAATGGTTTATAATCATTGCATTCTGTTTTTATTTTTCATTTTACACAACGTCCCAACTTATTTGGAATCGGGGTTGCACAAGCGAAGATTCAGGGCTAAATAGTTCATTATACGTGGTAAACTGTGATGCATGAATAAATGATGAATGCACATGGG
>JAJHUR010112442.1:0-13247 GCA_027495735.1 Lutjanus campechanus | reverse complement strand
TTTGTGATGAAAACAAAAAAAAAGACACAGGTTGCTGCTGCGCCTGCGTCTAAGAGACTTGCTAACTTTGCTTGATGCTGGACAGTATTCACTGTGATGTTTTCAACAGGCAGTAATCAAACACAGTTATGACAGTAAGCAATATTTCAGACGGTAACACTAATCGTCAGGGATTTCATCACAGTTCATTGTGAAACCAATCATCATTTCACTCCTCGTGTTAGTATATATGGATGTCTGCTGGTGTGGGCAGTCTCACCTGTTGTCTTTTTCCCTTTTTTTTAATTTATTTTCCATCCTTTTATTTTGAGTTTTTTTGAGTTTTTCATTTACCCACAACTGTGAAGAACAAACGGTTAGACACGAAGCTCACCTTGCGCCTTCGGGTCTTGATCATGAACTCTCTGGCCAGGTGGGGGGCAGGTTGAGGCTCCAGTGGTCTGATCACGATACTCTTGTCCAGAGGGTCACCAGGGACGATCTGAACAGAAACACAACATCTAGTTAATGCAGAGAGAATCAGCGAACAGCAGCTACGACTGGTCAACAGAAGAAATCTCCCCGTTTGTATTCAGCCGAGCACAGTCTGAGCAACCGTGTGCCAACATGAAACACACACATCACATTTTGAGCTTTTACAAACTGAGTGGACACTTCTAATAGTGGCTGCGACCTTTCACCAGATATCTGATTCAGTTGCAAATCTGTCTCGTTGTTACTGAGTCAGGACTTCATCCATCATCGTGATGGAAAACGCAGCGTGTCTGAGCCGTCACTCCTTCAGTTTGTGACCGACGCGGCTTCAATGCAGCGTTAGCAGGTTGAGATGGAAGAAGCAAGTGTTCGCAGGCTTTTAAAATGATTCACTAAATCCATTTTCTTAAGGAGCTTAAACAGCAGGATGACCTTCACAAAGTGATCTCATTGTCATGGATATATGACACATTCAGCCTAAATGCAAAGCGAGAAGGAAGACGTTGAATCTGAAATAATTCGGGCAGAGTGGAGGAAGTAAGACGTTCCCAGCCTCGGGGGAAAGATTTAAAAGGCAGGAAAGGGGAAAAAATAATCAATGGAGTGGCTGAAGCCCAATCAACAGATGGATGAGAGCTGCTAACAGTAACTCAACACTGTGCTGTTAGCATGCCAATACTGGCGGTACATAATCACACTAATGAGGGAGGCACAATATGTCCTCCTGAGTTTAATGGGCCTAACAGCACAGTTCAAGGACTGCTATGTTCTTCTTATTTTACAGGGCAGTTAGAAAACAATAATTCAGTTTCAGCGTGTTGACTGTACAAACAGGCAGGGATCCTACACGTTTTCCATTTCATTTTGTTTTGGTCGCCGTGGCTGCCTGCTCCAAATGCCATGAAAAACACTTAAAATCAATTTATTTTCATAAATTCAGAATTGTTTCAAGTATTTTTCCTACTTCTTTTTTTTCCATACTTATCCAGGCTAGAAATTACTCAAATCAAAACTCAATATGTTTCCATACTGAGTAGAAAGTCAGTGCAGCTGCCCTTAAGAAAGTAATTCAGGGAAAGGTGGTCCAGGTGATTGGTACTGGACCCCAGGGGTGTCCTGAGGGAAAAGACACATTTTCTCTTTCAGGACTGGGCGTGGAGAGCATGATGATGACAGAAGTCCAAATAGAGCGGTCTATTTCAGCTGAATAATCCCCGGGGGAAATCTAGTTTAGTTACTACATCGCTCACTATTCAGTTTGCTTGATATCTGGTTTACAAAGCAAATCGTGTGTCATGATTTGAGCTTTAAAAAAAATCTCACGACACAACTACAATCACAGACAAAAAGTAAATAATAAATTACTGAACAACACTACAGTTAAATATGTGGTAACAGCAGCTTGACAAATGTGTGGTTTCTGCAAAATCAAAAAATGTCAACAGCGGTTTTCATTTATTCTGTGAGTCCCCAGAGGATCACTCTATAGCTACAATACGTCTTTCTCCAGTGTTTGGACAAGAGGGTAATAAATAATTCATGTTGGTTTCTTGTCGAACACTTTAATTTCACCTCAAGGGGAAAACACATAAGTTAGGATGATAAAACATTAAAAACCTTTTTTTTTTCTTTCCAGACGAACGACTTTGTTGTAAACTATTAATTCTCCCTAAGTGGAGTTAATTTTCACTGACGCAGCGCTGCAGAGTGCAGACACAAACACACGTCAGACATGGCAGGCAGGGACACGGACAGCCACATTATACTTAAAACTTAATGACTCAACACTCCACTCGACTCCACATCAAAAGCAATTTAGCCAAAGTGGCAGACATGTGCACGAGGTTGGTCACTCTGCAGCACAAGCTGCTGCGGTGTTGTGTGTGTGTGTGTGAGAGAGAGTCGGTGCATGTGAGCAGATACACATGCGACAGTATTTGTGCATGTGAGTATGAGACGTGGTTGACAGACTGATAACAAAGATACAGACGCAGAAATCAGATTTGCTCTGAACAGAGAAAAACAAATGTGCAGTATTCACTGTGATGTCCATCAATAACCAGTTTGAGTTTGTTTGTTTGGACGTTATAATAAACTCCTGTGTCACCGTTTTCTTTGAATTTGTTAAATGTTCATTAAAGATCCAAAAATCTTACAAATATTGTAAATGTGGCCCCCACAAAGGATTCTATGAAAGAATCTTTGAAAGGATGTTGTCAAGTCCGCCTCAAAACATTACTCCCATGCCAATATGTAATACTAACAGATTAATGATGATGCATTTGGATCTTACTCTTACTCAGTTTCACTGACAATAGTGTTTTAGCTCTATTTTCATTTTAAAAACAGGTGGCTAGGTGGATAGTAGGGCTGTAAGAAACTATTTTCATTGTTAATTAATGTGACAATTACTTTTTTTAAATTAATCGATTAGCTGTTTGGTCTATAAAATGTCAGAAATTGGTGAAAAATGTTGATCGTTGTTGATGGTGTCCTCAAATGTCTTGTTTTACCCACAACTCAAAAGATATTCAGTTTACTGCAGGAGTAGAAGAAGAAGCAACAAGAAAATATTCACATTTAAGAAGCTGGAATTAGTGAACTTCAACTTTTTTTCTTAAAAAAAATACTCAAACTGATTAATTGGTTACCAAAATAGAGTAATCATTGCTGCTCTAGTTGATAGAAATGCCAAAAAACGAAACGGGAAGCAACAAAAAATTGCAAAAATGTCCTGACTCAACTTCTAATACATGATAAGTGATGGAAACATAAATTTGACTGAAAGTTGAGGTATGTTTGGATGAAACCTGGCTAAGATAAGAAGTAAAGCTGGCTCGTGTACCTGCCAGTGGTGGAACACAGACAGAGCGAAGGCCTGTCCCTGTGTGTGTGTGCGAAGGTCAGTCTCAAAGCCGAAGGAGTCGATGGCCGGGATGAAAGCCTTAATGGTGTACAGAGGTGAACCTGGAATAGGTGCATCCTGGGTGACGTGACCTCTGTTGGACGACAAACACAGGACCAAATTTTATTTTATTTTTTTTAAAAACCTCAAAGATGACTACTTCTTGTCAGTGCATTGAATATAAAGTAGAGTACACCAACCTTCTTCGAGCCAGCACCGTGTATACAGCAGATACACAATCAGCTGGAGCCTGAACCTCCACAAAGTAATATGGCTCCATCAACCTTGGAGTGGCCTGTGACAGGAGGGAGCCCACACATTAGAGGGAGGACAAAAGACACACAATATGGCCGAGCCATGTTCGGCTGACCCGCGGATTTATGATGAGAGCAGCGGAAGAGCCAGAGGAGATGAGGAAAGAAGCCAAAACTGAGGAGGAGGAGGAGCAACGTTATCGCACTACAATTAAAAAGAACGCACGTCAGCAAAATCCTGAACCGTAATCATGGTAATGGAACATTAAAGAAAGTGAGGATGAAAAAGAAGTCTGGAGAAGCTAATGGAAGACGAGAACAATAGGCTTAAAGGGGGGAAGGGGTGATCTCACCATGAGGAAAGCGGAGTAGACCACTCTCCTGGCTGTAGGGATGACCTGGCCTCCTCCTCTGTGGAGGGGCTCCTGAGCGATGACTGCATCCAGGATCTTAAATTTGACATTCCTGATGGCTGAAGGCAGCAGAAACACTGAGCTGTGGTAACAATTTTCCTCGTGCACAGTGCTTGACATTTTGTTGAAAAGGAAATTCCAGCACCAATGGCGATACAGTGATCACAGGTTTATTCCTAAAACCAACTGTATGTTTCATGGATTGAAACAAAAAGGAGAGTGAACTTACGCTCATCACAAAGGGGCCCCTCCCTGGTGCCCCACTGGAAGCCCTGAACGATGCTGTCTTTGACTGAGCCGAGTAACGCCTTGTCCACCTACACGTGAACATAAAGGAGTTCAGGAGTTAGGTACAAAAACAGAATTTTGATTCTTTTGATTCTTGAGATGTGCTATTAATTAAAAACCTCATAGCCTTGACTAATCTTTATCCTGATTAAAATGTCCACCGTGTAAGATTTAGGAGGATTTTAGGGAAGGCTTGATATTAGGGGGTGTCACGATTCTCCAAATCCACCATAATCAAACACAGTTATTATGATAATTAAAATCTGAAACAGTAATACTACTCATCAGGAATTGTATTTTATCTAACTTTATATAAAACTTTCTCCAGACAAACATGTTTACTGGTTTGGCTGGTACAAAACTCACCTCAGAGGGCAGCGTGTCGTCTACGAGGATATTTGGTCCGGTGGTGTCCGGTCCGAAGGCCCAGATAGACCTGGCAGCCAGCAGATCCCAGTCGTACTTGGTCTGGAAAAACTCTCCCAGCTTCTTCCTGTCGTGAGGAAACAGAGCAGCCACTGGTTGAAAGTAGGTCTGCACATTCTGTCAGCTGGAACATTAAGGAGATTGGTTGATCGGGGGGCAGAGGGGTTAATGGAGGAGGAGGAGGAGTAGAGCGAAGGTTTAGTTTAATGGTGTGTGAAGTATGTCACTTCTCTGGCATTGCTAGTGCATGCTGGCACCGCTGGGTCCAGATGGCTTAACAGATGAGCTTGAGTACTGACAGGAAGTTGCTCTCGAGTGGAACACACACACGCAGGCATGCACACACAAGCTCTCGGTGTCGCGGGGACGGGAAAATTCATGCATGCTTTTAGTGCATGATTCAATTACAGTGAGTGAACTGATCAATACACCGAGGAGGGTTTTTAATGAGAACACACTTATCACAACGTACAGAGGGTCTTTACTTTAATATTCGATCACAAAAATCTTATACTGTGGATGTATTTTTTAAAAGATATACCTCAGTGATGAACTTTGCTTTCACATTTAGCATTTCTTACACTCTGACTTTCTAATGACGCTCTCAAACTGACAGGGTGAAGCAGAAATTACAATAACTGTTCTGAATAGGTCAACGTGGATTACGCAACCTGACTCTGAATCTTTTTGGGGCTACTGCATGAATGTTTCCTTATTTTTCTCATGTATTTGTTCATAAACAAAGCAGTTAGAGGAAATTAAGAAAACCCAACGTGGGATTAATGAAATGTGCAGAGAGTCAGATCTGTTCTTACCCACCTAAATGTATTGATGAATCGCATTTGATCTTAAATTTGATGCGCATGGCAGAAGTTTTCAATGATCATATAGAAACACCTCAATAATTCATATAAGGGCAGCAGACTTAAGCGCCGTGTGCAAACCAACAAGCCACTGACATTTAACAGAAAAAAGGAAGAAAGAAAAGGAAAAACCACACATGCAATAAAACAAAAAAATAACAGATGTGAACGAGCGCATTAAAGCATCATCAGAGAGGTTTCTCTGTTGGGTTTCTGCAGTGAAACCGGGCCACTGCGTTTTAAGATTCTGTGCATCGCGTATGATTTGGACGTGCATTTAAAGGATTTTGGCCGTTTGAAGAAGGCCAACTGATGCGGAGACGGTGCCTTGATGTCCACAGGAGTACGGTGGATTTATCTGGTCTGCTGAGCCAAGGTATGTAAACTGAACGAACTGTGGTGTTAACAGGAAAAGTTTAGGGAGTGCACGGCACGTCCGTGGTGTCAGAAGCTGTTCGTGTATGCAGCCGTTTGGGAGTAATCCAGCTTTAATGCCAGTTAAACAGTGGACTGGGATATGTCAAACCTAACTCTCTTTGGAAGGCCAGGAAAGTCATAGAGGTGAGTACTTGCAGATGAGATGGATAAGATTGTCTTGTCTCTGATCTAAATTGAGGCTCCAGAGCAGCACACAGATTTTTAAGAATCTGTCTCAGTATCCTAATCACCTTTAAGTGTAAACATTTAACATTATTAAATGAAGAAATAGTTGTATAACATTTTTCTTCTGGGTTTTCATAAAGTAAATTGTTTTCTCTTCATTGTTAACATTTCACGGCAGAAAATGAGAGTTAGCTTTGGTGCATATTGGCTTACATGCGGTCGCAGGCAAACAAACAAATCTAAATTGTTTGCAAACGCAATTTAAGATCAAATCGGTTCATACAAACGATTCACGCACAAGGTCCATTGTCACGTTTTGCTGCCATTTTATTTTACTTTTACTTTCTTGTTACACCCCTACAAACTAGAATTACCTCTTTGGGTTGTATGACTCTGCTAAGCATTCAAGTTGCAGATGCTGTCCAGACTCATAATACATGTAGTGAGGACTCTGAGGTAATTTAATAAAATGTATTAAGTGTATTGTTTTGCAAAATGGAAGTAATCACTGTACTGACATGCATGATTCCAGTGAATAATTTCTTAATTTAGAGACTGTTTTTACAGAGGAGAAAGTTTAAATACTGTGAAATGAAGGTGACCTTTGACCTTTTGGATATAACACGTCATCTTTTCACTTTATCCTATTAGATATTTGTGCTAAATTTAGTCATAATTAGTGTGTGACCTTTGACCTCCAAATTCTAATCAGTTCATCTTTGTGTCATGGACATGTGAAAAAATTCCTTCAAGGCGTTCTTGAAAGATCACGTTCACGAGAACAGGACAGACGAACAGACAATCCCAAAAATATAACTCCTCTGACACAAAGGCAGAAAAAAAAATGAAACCTTGATGAAATAAAAAATTAATTTTGTGAAACAACACATCAGACTAATTTAAACTCTGTTATCAAAATGCAGCACATGGTTGTTTCTTCCAACTTAAACGTCCAATTTAAAAATTAAAATGGATGGTAGGCTCATCGGAGAGTCTTGTTTTATAGAAGATAACTTGGAGAAAATTGGGTTGCACACCTATGGAGTTAAGAGAAACCCTCAAATCCAAAACCTGCACTTTTTAAAAAATGAATATTTCAGCCCTGGGCATTTCTATACCCCTCTACCTCCTTCAATGACAGCATTTAATTAAAGAACCAATCATCATTCCTACATGCCTGCTCATTCATCTCTGCAAACCGAGGGATTAATGAGAATGAATGATCGTTCAGGAGCTCTGAAATATTGAGGAATTAATCAGACTACAACCAGATCAGATTGAAAAGGAGAAAATATACAGAAACATCTAACATGAAAGGCACATTATATAATTCCCACTAATGAAGAAGTCATTTAAAGTTCTAGTTCGAGTGTGATGGTCATATCTTCTGCATCATACCTGTTCCATGTGATCTGCACCACTTCGTTCTCAATGTCCTCAGCCAGTCCCTTCTCCAAGGGCTCAGCAATCATGGTGATCTTATTCCTGTCAATCACATCACACAGCTGTCAATCACTCATCCCGGGGTTTGGGAGACGCTCGGCCTGAGGTTAGGACCGACTCTGACAGTGACTCCAAACGCTGCACAAATTTAACTCGCGACCAACAAGAAATACAACGTCTAACAGTCTTCACACTTCAGGTTGGAAATAAGAAACTTCAAGAAAAATAAATATATTATAGAGCTGTTTTGACTTCTGTTAATTATCTAGCAAAGTAAGCTTTTTTGTTCTTGTACTCGTGTGGATGAGGTTGAACAATATTATATTTGATACACACTTTTTGTTGGGCGTTTCAGCAAAGCACTTGAGTGATGACGTCTCCACAACTGTTTCACAGAAAGTCACAACGGGGTCGGCAACCTGCAGACAGAGTGTGTTGTGTATAATTAGACAAAGACAAAGAAGTACCTTCAAGTTACGGCTGTTTTTGTAATTTTAGTGAAACAACGTTGTAAATATTTTGAAAAATAAAATCTGTTATTACAATAGACTGAAATTACAACTACAGTAAGGCATTAGTTTAAAGAAGGAATATGTAGCAACTGCACGTCCAAATATTAGTACTGCAGTCCAAATAGGAAGTTGCAGCCATTGATTGTTTATTAAATAGGGTTAATATATGATCTATGGTTGTTGTACACATTTCTGGCAAATCATACTTCAAAACTAACAACATTATTGGACCAGTTTGAGTTCAAGAGCACCTTGCATTTTCCTGGAGTTTACTATTTTACAAACATCAGACCCGTGTAATGACAAAAAACAGGAATGAGAAAAATTACTTTAATGTCGATCTCGGAGTACATCTTACGCAGGTCGTGCATGACACAGTCCAGGTAGAGCTCTCCTGTTCCTAAGATAACGTGCTCCCCAGACTCCTCCACCTGAAACACAAAAATACACACACACACACACACATGTAGTCATGTATAGTTTAGTAGCTACATACTAATTTTTAAGATCAGCTTTCACTTTTCATATTTGTCTTTGTTTCAGAATTCATCAAGGAAGCTTCTAATCTGTGTGACCTACATTATGTGAAATGTCATCTCAGTTATTTCTTAGTTAACTTAATATCTGATTCGGCTTTCAGTGTTCCACAAA
Source organism: Lutjanus campechanus (assembly GCA_027495735.1). Lineage (NCBI taxonomy): Eukaryota > Metazoa > Chordata > Actinopteri > Lutjaniformes > Lutjanidae > Lutjanus > Lutjanus campechanus. Next base: position 4,415 of record JAJHUR010112442.1, on the reverse strand, counting down.
TTTGAATTACGAGTATTGTAAGCTTAATACATTATCTAATCTCGCTGCAGTGAACTACTGGACCCACAGCTGTACTTGGTGTGGTGACATACCTTTGTGGTGAGAGATGGGTAGCTCTTGTTGACCTTTCTCAGTCCATCCAACATTTTTGGCAGCTCTGACGGGTTCACAGGCTCCACTGCGATCTTAATAACTGAGGCTGTGTTGAACTTCAGTGGCCTGAAAATCTGAGCCTGTAAGAGAAAAAAAAAAAAAAGTAAACTATGCTGTTTCTCAGGAGCAGTTTTAAAGATTTCAATGTTATTTCTCTCTTGTGTGTCACCTCCTCGTTCCCTCTGGGCTCTGTGATTGTGGCCGTCTTGACAATCGGCTGGTCACAACCTTCGATGAGAACCCAGTTACCAGCAGGCACTCGGTTCACTTCAATTTGGTATCTGAAAATATGGGTGAAAAAGTAAATTTTAATAAAAACAGTGATTAACTTCTGAGTCTACATGCTTGGGAGCAAGCACAGTGCTTCACTGGGGCTGAGGGGGCTCAGGGGGGATATAGTCATGTCAAAAATGTGCGAAGCCCCTGTAAAGCCCCATCAAGCATTTTCATATTTTTTATTTTCAAATAAAGAAAAATGTAAAAGTTAATAACCAGCCTACTTGTTTTACACCCTGTGTGCACAGTTGACAGATACAGGGTTAAATTATTTTATTATTCACATTATAACTAGTGCATGGCAGGAAGCATGTATATCGTCCATCTACAAGTTGTTTTTTCGGTTTTTGCAACAGAAATATAATCACAAAAAATGTAACAGACAGTTTGTTTTAAACTGTGTGCACAGTTAACCAGCATAGGCTTAAAGCATTGCATTTCTTGTTCTGGCTTCTCTTTGGATATTATTAATTTAATTTCTGGGGTTTTGACGCCATTTCATTTGAAATTGCCGACTGCCTACAATAATCCTGCGCAATAAATGAACAGTTCATTTACTTTGAGCAATAAATCAACTTGTGCAATAACTCATGTTGCACATTGTGAATATAATTCTATATTTCTTATTTTGTATCTATATGTCTATTCTATTACAGTATATTTGTATAATAACAGTGTTACTGTTTGGGAAAATAAAGCACATACCTTTACTGTTTATATGTGGTTTTATTATCTATTATTGCCAGTTTGTCTCTGGGTATATTTGGTGAACTGTACATAAATTTACACACCTTTCTATATTTTTCTTCTAATTGCACTATGCAATATGTGTTTCTATTCTTGAAGGGAGGCATCTGTAACCTGAACAATTCCCCACAGGGATCAATAAAGTATTTCCGATTCTGAGAGATTATTACCGATGCGCAGTTGTCTAATTATGCATAAAAGAAGTAAATGCACTTCCTGCTGCTGTCGCATTTTGGATGCACTGTTATTGATTGTTAATTAAAGTTAATTAAAGTCAAGAAAGATACAAGAACAAGAAAGATAGAAAGAAAGACGTTTCTGTCATTGCCTTGTGGTCAACTGCAGTCAAATTCTAGCTATTTTGTTGAATATTCTTTGTTCAATTTCAATGAAAAACTACATTTATATAGAACATACTGTGTGCTATATCTGTTTTTAATTGTAAAACGGGAGAACTTCCTTATAAAGAAACTCTGAATTCGCCATTTCCACAGCACCATGCGTATTGAGGAAGCCCCCTTGGCACAGGGACAGAAAAATTCCTGAAGCCAGCCATACTGATGGTGGCGTACCTGGCAACTGAGATCCAGAGACGGCCTACAGTGCAGACCTGGGAGTCCTCCTCATCTTCGAGGGTGTAGTTCTCTCCTAAAACCTTGACGGGCTGGCCCGCCTGAATGGTGCCGCTCAGCACTCTGCCAAACGCATGGAACTGAACCCCGTCCTCCGTGCTGTACATCTTAGTGGTGTGACACATCAAAGGACCCTGAGGGTGAAAGACACGAGGTGAGCAGGAAAGAGGGATAAGAGAGAGGGAGAGAGAGAGAAAATGGGGCAGGAAAGTCTTAACACTGAAATGTAATGTTTCTTCCTACAGGAACAAAAGAGGGCTTGTACAAAAGGCAGCAAATGGAACTCGGAAAACTGTGATCAATGTCCGACATTGTCTGAAATTGGCTTATTTAACAGCTTGATCGTTTCAAGCCAATTAAAACAGCCTGCTGGCCTAATTTGTAAGAGCAGCTGGAAAGACACTATTGACTTCTCCTACTTGACTGGGAACAGATTGTAGCTATTTGCGGGTAACTGGTGAATCTGCTTCTCACCAGCCAATAAACAGGAGACTCCTGCTCTGCCTCCATTATACTCACATCAGGGTCACACTCTGCCATGGCCTCCCCGAGGTCTGAGTCCAGACCTCCTGTGTACGTGTGCTCTATCTTGTTCCGAGCCCCCTCTTGTGGTGAAGGGATGTGTTGTACACACATGTCCACAAAGCCTGCAGGGAGAAGATTCATGCTTGACTGTACATGTTTACCAAATTATGACCAGATTAAAACTACAGTCAAGAGCAGATACATTGAGTAAAGCACTAAGATGGATACAGAGTCTCTGCAGTATTGTTATTACTTAATTCATACAATATTAAAAAAAAAAAACATAAAGTGCTCCATGTATAATAACAGAGTGATAACTAAAAGAGCCACATAAACAAAAAGAGACAAATAAAACAAATTAAACCGTACCAGTAAACTCTCCAAAGAAGCGGTTACAGACGAGCCTCAGCAGAGGTCTGATGTTCAGCTTCAGCTCCTCTTTAGTCAGGTGGATCCCGAGCTCATCCAGGACTCGGGGGAGAGATGTATCCACATCCCCGACCACCTAGACACAAAGAGGATTTAGGTGAGGATTAAACACTCAGGTCTGCAACTCATCCAGAGCCTGATGGGGCCTGAAGGTACTGAGCAAACTGTGTTGCCTTGTTACATATTTGGCGCCTTTTACACAACATGTTCAAGGCTGAAATGATGTGTCGTTATTTGACCTTGCTGTTCTGTAGTCGGGATGACAGAGCACAAATACCTACATTTGGGCACTTGCCGATACTGAGTGCAGATACACTGCACCACATGCACTGTTGAACATTTTACTGTTGCCAACAAGAGATGCAGGCAGAAGCTTTTTTTTTTTTTACCCTGGCAGTTCAAGTTGGACAGTATTTTATAGCATGTTGCAGCAGTCATTAGTGGATGTCAGTGAGGACGAGTCCCTCGCTGGTAATGACAGCACAACCAAGAAAAGAGAGTAAGCATTAGCAAAGTCCTTGAACACAGAGTATGGAGGCATTTAAGCCCGTAGCAGAGGAAGTAACAGAGCTGAATTGATGCCCATGTAAAAAGGGTGAGCTGAGCCAGTGGGGAAGGAACACAACGCTGTTGTGTTACGCATTCACTGCTGTTCGTAACCAGGGGTCGCGTTAACCGAATATTTTCCGTCGTTGACCGGTTTTTTAAAACGGTGACGGAAAAATCTGAAGGCCATCTGTCATTTTGACAGATTGCAATTCACACCCCTGTCTCACACATGCAGAGGCGCAGACATTTTCAACTTTACGCACAGAGTACATCGCGGTAACCAAATCAATCAAAAAAAGATTCCCATCAGAGCATCTGAGCATCATCTCTGACCTGGACACCGCACTCAATGAATCTCGCTATCCGGGTGCTAACAGCGCGTTGAAGAGTTATGGACAGGTGGCTTTGGAGCGCGTCTGTGAACGGTGCAGCTGAACCACTGGTGCAGAAGCAGCGCATGCTGCGGGATTTCCTCCCGCTGAAGCGAGTGCTTGCAGGATCAGGACACCCCTCGTTCAGAGAGTCTTGCCGACTTCTGATCACTTCACTTGGAGAAATGTTCCCTGATTTCAAAACTTTGGCTGAAGTGGCGCTTGTAATTCCAGTCTCCAGTGTGGCAGCAGAGCGCGGATTCAGCCTCCAGAACAACATCAAAACAGCCATGAGAAGTCGTCTGTCCGAGGCAAAAGTTCAAAACCTCATGACAATAGCCTCTGTAGCAATCCCACTTGAGACATTTGATTACGCACAAGCGGGCACGCAATTCAAGTCCATGCGGACCAGGAGGAAGGTGTGAGACTGTGCGTTCAGGCCACAGCAGGTGAACTGTCCATATAAGTGCAGTCGTTTAATTTCACTGGGGCCACAGTCAGTGGTTTTTGTCATTGCGTTGAAAAAGTTACATGTATTCATCTGCTTGATGTGTGATGACACGGTGTGGATTCTCTGTTCAGCTTGTTCGGACTGGATATTAATTTAAAATTAATGAAAATTAATTTAATTTTTAAATTACTATCATTTTTAAAAATTAAAGTGACAGGTAAAAATAGATTATGACGGGATTTTTATGACCCTGTCAGTCAAAATGACAGACAACAAAAAAGT
>JAJHUR010112439.1:0-33808 GCA_027495735.1 Lutjanus campechanus | reverse complement strand
GCTTAACTTTAAATTATGTTGCACAAAACTTTAAAACAAGCTATCTCTTTTTTTTCCTTATGTGCTGTTGTCTGTTTTCTTATCTTTTACTATTATTATTATTATTATATATCTCACATTGCTTCATTAATTTGGCCAACAGGTTTTTCTCAAAGGAGAAATTAGGGTTTCTCTGCCTAGCCACCATGACTAGGATAACTAACATTTTAGGTAGCTAGCAAACAATGTAACATTTTATTTAGGAATACAGAGCAGCTGAAAGTTAGCGGTTGTCCCATCTTTTATACTTACAAGGTCCCACCAGCACTCAAATTGAGTTCTTACTTATTTATTTAAATTTGGGTAATTGAGCATCTCCATACTGATTTAACTTAATATTTGTTTACATCATTGAACTTGGATGGACATTTTTGTTTTTGTGTTGTGCAACATAGCTTTGCTTAATTTTAAATCTGGATTTACTCATTCAAAAAGGGGTAGTTCACCCACAAATGAAAATTCTGCCATTATCTACTCACCCGCATGCTGATTGAAGGTCAAAACACTGCTGGAATTTCACAAAAAGCATTGCAGAATCTCCCAACCATTTTAAGTGAATGGTGACCAGTTTTCAAATGGAAAAAACAACAAAAAAATCCCCATAAAATGCCTCAGTGCTGCTCAACTGGTGTAATCTAAGTCTCCTAAAGCCCCGTCATGAGAAGTTGACTTGAAAGTCGTCATTTACACCATGGTTTTAGCCTAAATCTTACACCAGATAAGCAGTATGGAGGCATTTTATGTTTTTTTCAGTCTTTTTCCATTTGAAAACTGGTCACCAATCACTTACATTGATTAGGAGATTGTGCAGCGCTGTTTTATTGTGAAAATCCAGAAGTATTTGTGGACTAAAAAACTAAACCTGACCTTCACTCTGCATGACGGTGAGTAGATAATGACTAAATTTTCATTTTTGGATGAACTTTCCCTTTAAACCTTGTTTGGCTAAATTTGATTAGAACTAATCTTAAATTAAATTAATCGTTGTTGGTTTAACCCAGGTTTAGAAACACAAACTAATGGAAACAGCCAAGGTGCAGATTTGTTCCACCATCGTCACTGTCCGCATGTCCTTCCACAGGATTCTTCTGTGCCAGCAGATGGAAGCCAGCCTGTGTCTTCTGTGGCTGACAGGAGAATGAATATCCTGTCAGTCGTGCCTTTCAAACAACAACAGACTGTTTCCAGATTTGTCAGTATACTTTACTTTTCCTGTTTTCTTTTATTATTAAATTACACTTGATAAAACTTTTCAAAAGTAAAATTGTTGGCTGAGATCCTTTTCTTCCTTGACTTGTGGGTAATTCTCACTCTTCTTTATTCTTGTAGGAACTGGGACTGTCTACAGCACGAGGAAGGGGTCGGTGTAAGAACCCATCCTGTGACTACATGTATAAGAACAGACACAAACCTGCAGTGTGCCCTAAATGTGGCTGTGAGCTGACCCAGAAGAATGCTAAGGGACCAAAGGTGAACGCTTACTTCCTCCAGATTCTTCTCAAGTGAAGATAATGCAGGATGAGTTTCCAGCTGCATCTCTCATCTTATAACTCCCTTTATGAGTCTCAGGCCAACCTCAGTCCCCTGCAGTTTCCTCTTGGCGTTCATAAATCTTGACTTCAGACTGATGACAACAGGTCTTTGATGTCAAATCATTTGTCCTTGCAGTTTCCTCTCCAAGGCTTTCAACAGAGCAGAACTGGTGTAAATGTTTTATCTAGTTGTGGCTGAACTGTATTTTCTGATCTTGACATGGAGATGTGTCTGTTGTAGTAATTGCAAGAATTAGTTTAACCTTGCAGAAACTTGTGCAAACCTGTATATAAATAATATAATTTTCTTCTTCTCACCTCTATTCTCTTGTATAGCAATGAATCACTCTCATTTTAGTGATTATTAAAATAATCTCTCACCTCCCAACTCGTGGATAAATTGTTATTTCTTTTTTTCTCTTTCTCAGTCCGAGACTCTTCTTGATCCATACCAGGCCCTGAGTCCTGCTCAGAAGGACATCCAGCGCCAAAACACCCTGCAGTTACTGCACCGTTCCCTGCAGATTCCTGAGAGTGAGACCGAGCTCCAGGAAACGCTGACCCTCATCCAGGAGCTCAACAGCCTCCAGATCGTCTTGGTTCAGACCAGCGACCAGGAGCACAAAGGCAGCGTAGAGACGGAGACGCTGGTCGAGTCTGGGTGGCCTCAATTCTATGAATCAGCAGCGACTCACTGTGGCCTGTGTAACTACCCTCTGTTCAAAGGAGGCCAGAGGTGAGGAGATGGGGAGTGGAATGATAAAATGAAGAGAAGGTGTCCCCTGGCTTCTGCTCCGTGTTTCTGTGTTTGTACTATCCTGCTCGGCATCATGATGTTTTTTACAGGGAAAGAAACAACTTTGTTCTGCATTTTATGCCAAATTTACAAGAAGGCACAACTGATTAGTAATTTGCTGTGACCTTCTTACTTCACGACTCTGTATGTGAATAAACATGTTTGCAAAATGTTTTTAATCAGCAGCTTGCTGGGACAAATGGACATGATGTTTTTTTCCACAAAGACAGATATAGCATAATGTATAACATGTACCAAATTTACAAGAAGGCCCAAATAGTTCAGAATTTATCATGGATAAAAAAAGATGAGCATTTGATTTTAGGTTGAAGGAGTTGGAGGCAGTAATTGTGTCGATGGAGGAGAGGAAAGCCCACTTTTTGGGGTTGTTTTCCTCCCAATTATCTACCAGGATAAAGATTTGAATCTAATCTATCAACTTCAATATCAATTGTCTTGTCAGTGGATATATACCCATTAATACACGGCCCGTTATAAAGAAGTATAAAGCATACTGTTTGAATAGCCTTTCAATCATAATATTTCAGTGTTTATGTTGTTCCCTATGCTGACATTTTTGGCTGTTATTTTGGTTTTATGAAAGGGACTATGTCACTTTAATATAGTATTCCTAACTTCTAACTAAATTCTTCAGTTAGGGCAATTCTGTTATAGCTATCCCAAACTGCTAAATACAGTTAGGAAACATGTTTTTGTAATACCAGAATTCCTAAATGTCATCCTAAACCAAGCTAAGATAGGATTTCGGACTTCAACAGTTTGTGTAATGAGGCACCTGTGTGCTCTTATGTGTGTTTTAGTACTATTGCAGGACAAGAGGACTGCTGGCTGCTGACTGAGACACTGATCCAGACGGCGTCTCTCCAGCTCAAAGTGTGTCTCAACGTTCAGTGTCTGGCTCTGCACAGCTTCACTGACCTGCATCCAGGTAAACGGCACCACACACAGCAGCTTGTACAAGTGTGGCTGATTTTTCTTTGTCTTGATTCACTGTCTTCCATCATGCCATTAGAGTCGTCTGTGTACATTTTTCATATAGAATATCGAAACACAACAGGTCAGATTATGGGTGGAATTACGTGTATCACTCAAAAATACACTGATTGCTCCACGTTGGATGCTTCTGCATTTATTTTGGATGATTGGAGGTCAGACATAATTTACAAAAATACTTTGTTCAGTTACAATCATTATTTTGCTGAGTGGCCAAAAGGGGTCACCAAAACTTTGAATTATGAGCATAAGATACAATGTCCAGTGTTGTGCATGAACACGCTCAAAGGGCGGCGTTCACTGAATGTGGTTATATTTTTGGTGAACAGTGAACTGAACAGATCAGTTTACAATTAATGAACATGAACATGAGCAGCGTTCACTCCTGAGAGCAATAACAGTGCTCACATCGTCAGCTGATAAAAACCTGAAGAAGTATGATCGTAGCAATATGTGAATAATATAATTAATTCAACAATATGTTGGTGTTCAAGTTTGCTATAGTGTAAAATATTCTCATATTGTTGTGAATTGTTGTTGATTGTACAGATATGAATAATCCTGGGAATTAAAATAAAATGAATGAATATCATCCACCACTTAGTATGACTTCATTATAAAGACTCCAGCATCCCAGGTAGAAGGATATTCTGTTTAAAATTAGATTAAAAAACAAACAAACAAACAAATGAACATGAACTAGTTCATTTTTGGAATGGTGAACTGCAAAATTCAGTTCAAAAGTTAATGTGAACTATGAACGTGAAGTAGCTGATCAGCTTAATCTGTGTGAACTGAACTTTGAGCGAGCTCTTTTTAAGCGTGAACTTGCAGAACACTGGCAATGTCTAAGATTCCAATAAATGATACTTTTTTGTGATATTAATTTGTCACACATTTTCCACTCCTAACGACTCTAAAACTCAGATTAAAAATAGATTTACTGTCTCTGACACTCATAAGCCTGGAGGGGATCATGCGATCGGTTGCCTGTGCTTGATTCTTTGATCATTTGACCACAGCTAATCTCTCACACTACCGGACCAATCAGATGGAAATTTTTATGCTCAAGGACCTCTTGTGGCTATGATGATTCGCAATTTTTGAAACAATGGTACCACTTTATAATAAGATTACCATTATAAATGATTTATAAATGGTTTATAATTAGGTTGTAAATTCTTCATAAATATTGATAAAAAGTTATAACATTTTTTCATACATTGATGTGGGCTCAGGTTTATTATTAATTAACACTTTATTTATATAGCACCTTTCAAAACACAGTTACAAAGTGCTGTACAATAAAAACAGAACACATTTAAAACAAAGAAAATAATCTAAAAGACGTAAAACCCAAACACATAAGCAATACAAGGAGAGTAAAAACTACAGAATCAATAAAAAGCCATTTTAAAAAAGTGTTTGTTTTTTGAAAAAAAGTGATTTAAAAGATCAGACAGTTTGTTGCCCTGATGAGGCGGGTTGTTCCACAGTCTCAGAGCTCATCACTCATGACTAATTAAACTTACTTTGTGTTACTAAGCCTCTGTAAAGTATAAAACATATCACCATTTATTAATGACTTACTACCATTTATAATTGGCAAAGGGAGTCATACTGTGAAATGTAAAACAGTGCATGCTGAAAATTATGCCAAAGTAAACAATATCGCCAGAGCCTAAGTGTATGAATCTGGAAATTTGATGAGCCAAATGAAATTTTTTGACTATGCTGATGGTGGTTAAATGCTGGTAACTCATCAGATGAAGCTGACAGGTATAAATACTGATAATCAAGAAGAAAGTAAACTGTGGGATCTGAGTCTCAACAGTACAGGTGAATATGGACTCTCTACTCCTTATTGTAACTTATTGTAATTTACTGTAAGTTGTACGACAAAACCTATATATAATCTTAATCGACTGCTGACACCTCACTCACAGCCGGCCAGTAGGAGAGTAATCAACAACTTGAGTGACTAGTTACATGTAATTCAATTACAAATGAAATGTTTTCAAAATGTTTTACACTTTCAGTGAACACCAGCCTAATAATTTGAAAGCTGATTAGTTTATTCTGACATTAATCTGCTTAATGTGGTAAATAAATATTTCAGATTCAGCATTAAGGCACATATTGATATAAGAATGCAAAAACTATCATCATGATTATCATCAATTATCTCCAGTGTTTTTACAGAAACCTGTTGTTATTTAGTTTTATAAACAGTAAGTAGTTAGTGGCTGCAGCTTTCCACACTGTTATTTTTGTGGGCAGCAGACCACAGTTACACAATATTTTGCTCCAGTATTCATGGTAACAGATTTTCTAATTTGGTATGGCCTGTTGCCAGCTTCCTCTGTGAATTAGAATGTAATTCTTCTTTTTACAGGGTTGTTCAACATCGGGAACAGACTGCTGGTTAGTATCGACCTGTTCCTGAAGATCAGGGCCAGTATCAAACTGGGCCAGTCACCCTCTCATGCGGCCAGGACCATCCTAGACCACATCCCCAATCACCCCGGTAAACACCCTAGAATTTTGCGACTGTGTTTAATTTAATTTTGTCTGGCATTTTGAACATTAACAATCCTGTATCTTCTCTCTTTTGCATCAGTCCACACCCTGAGTCCAGAGGAGTTATCTCAAATTCAGGAGCTCCTCCTGAGTGGCTACTGGGCCTTTGAGTGTCTGACAGTGCGTGATTACAATGATATGATCTGTGGCATTTGTGGTGTTGCTCCCAAACTGGAGATGGCACAGCGTTACGTGAACAACGTACTGGAGCTAAAGAACGTGGAGGTAAAAACTAGTGTGAAATCAAAGCCCAAAATAGAAGCATGACAACATGCTTGGAGCTGTTTAGCAGAGACTGTATCATACAGGGGTCTTTCACATGTGAAATCCATAGGAAAGTGTGTGTGTAGTGACCCCACCATGTGCTTCCACACATTCGGTTCTGTCCACAGTTTACCTGGCCTGAGTTTTCAGTTTCTGATGAGGTGCACGTGGATGACTTCTGGCTGACCATGGAAAGTGAGGCCATCGAGCAAGCGACTTTCCCCACTGACATCCCCATCACACGGGTGGACGCTTCAATCATCGCTCCCTTCATTCCCCCACTGATGAGGAGTTCCACCGTCATCAACACAGAGAAGGACAAGGTCCTGTCACACACACCGCAGCCCTCAGGTACCTGGTTATACTGCTGAATTTCATCTTTTATGAGTTAATCTTGTGACTAGGAAAGTTAAAGCTATAAAGACTAACCTAAATTTATTAGGAATTTAATGATACAAAAACTCACTGTGGCAATAGTTATACAATACAATACAATACAAATCGCAATACAATATTTATATGCGATTTAATGATTTCTTACTACATGTAAACAAACGCTAACTCATTCAGTGAACATTCGGCATTAATTTGAACTTACCTTAATGTGAAACAGGCAAACAATAACTCAAGTTACAGACCGGAATAGAAATTTCAAGTGAGGACACCATGGTTGTAGAGTTATTGTCAGAGAAGTCAACTTAGCACGTTTCCTTAATCTCTGATGACATATCATGGTCATTTTATGATTTAATACAGTAAATATATTACAGATTTCTCCTTTAAAGTGCTTCGGTCCTTTTTTTTTAATAAAATAGAAGTAGTCAGCCATAATGTGCAAAAAACTAGCATTAATTGTCTTTGGCAATGAATGCTTGAATGTAAAATTTAAAAAAATGCAGCAGTTAGTTTACAAGCTAAAATAAAAAATAATAAAATAATTAACCATGTAAAATCATAGTAGATAGCATCACAGTCAAGCATGGGGTTAAGACTTTTAAAAAAAATTTTTTATTGCAGTATTCAGTGTTTTGTTACATCCCCAGAGGTTACTTTGCTTGCAGTGGCTTATGGAGACTAAAAAAAGAAAACATGTTTTAAGAGAACAGTTTTCGTCACCTGTTTTAGGAGATCCGTCAGTTTTGGTGCGTCTCATTCATGATGGTCAGCTGAGACTCGACAAGATTGAAGAGCACAGTGAGGAGGAGCTAAGAACAATACTGGACCGCTGCGGGGCGAGCGTCACCCCAGGCTCCACCAAGGTGTGTGTGTGTGTGTGTGTATCTGTGTGTGACAGAGAAACAGGGAGAGAAGAACATGTTGCTGTGTGCTCATGTTGTTCTTGTTCTTGTATGTTAATGACTGGAAATAACTGAAATAAAAATACTCGCTTGGTTTCGGGTGTTTCTGTTTGAGTAAAAAACACTAATCATGTGATAGGTTCTTGGTATAAAGAACCAGAAATTCCCCCTCCGCTCTCACGCACCCTGGGACTTGTAAGACTTAATTGTCTTGCTCAAGGGTAATTCATCAAGTTGGTTTGCTTAAATTTAGTTGAAAGTTGGTTTCCTTCTTCATCACTCTTTTTGTTTGTATTCATCTGGTGTACTCGTGTGTGTCTGTGTGTGGCAGTTTGTTTAATCTCTATGAACAGATATCTGCATATGAATGTAGTCTTGGAGCAAGATTTTGGTATCCTAAGTGTTCTGGTTTCTGTTTGTAGTCCAAGTAGTACTGACCGATCACATCTGAGCGAGCTTTCATTGCATGCTGATAAACAGTCTGTGTGGGGAGCAAAAGAGGAGGAATACAGTGGCCAACCAGCTGTTGCCTGATGACAATTTAGCCTTCAAGCTCCTTTTTTTTTATTCTCTACCTTTATATGCAGATATCTGTTTATAGAGATTAGACAAAATGTCGTCTGTCATCCATTCTCACGTCTGAAGTTGCTAATTGGACTGTAAATATCAACTGGTGCACTGAAGTAAGGTTATTATTGTTAACTAAAACTAAACTAAAAACTAAAACTAGTTGTGAAAAAAATAGTTAACTTAAATAAAAATAAAAACTAGGAACAAATACTGAACAATATTTTGTACAGGAAATCCCTTTGTGTGTACTTACATTATCCCAGATGTTTCCAAAAGAAAATCCACAATTTATTCACAGTAACTGTATGTTTTCTGCTGGCTGTTGGTAGCTAGTTGCTAGTTGTTATAACTTATGGGAAAACATGGGATCCATCCTGATACGTCAGAGAGTGAGCGAGGAAGTCAGTGAACTTGACAAGAAGTTACATGACTTAAAGTTTAATATTACCTTGTCTGTGAATCTGATTTCTGCCTGAGTCATGTCAGATTTTTTGATTTTCATGCTATGGTGTTTGTTTAGATGTGAAGAAAACAAATCCCACGCTACTTCATGACATCATCAAACTATGTCTGGTTAGTTTTAGTGTGAGAGAGCTTATGGCAGAACTTACATATTGTACATTTATCAATTTGGTCAAATTTGTCAGCACAACAAACATAAGGAGGCACTGGCGCGTATGTTTATTGAAACAAAGATGTTTGCATAACTGTGGGTCAGTTGCCTTCACAAAGTGTTGTGTTTGTATCATAATAATCAGACTTCTTAAATCTTGCCAATGAGAAATACCCCTATATCCCAATTTTAAAAAAAACCCAAAAAACTAAAAATGATACTGAAAATAAAAATAAAAAATAAAAAATAAAATAAAACTTTAATAATGAAAACTAAACTGAAACAAGAAAACCCTCTCTGGCAACTAACCAAAACTAAACTACACTAATAAAAAATAAAACACTATAATAACTCTTGTCTTGGCAGTTACACCTGAAGCCCTGAAAGATTATCTGTTACCCCCAGAGGCTAAATCATCATCAGATGATGGCCATTGGGTTCAGAGATTGGAGTTAAAATAAAAGCCTATTTTTTTTTGTCTCCCTCTGTGTTAGAATGAGCTGCTTGCCTCCCTGATTTCCTTGTACACACTTGTTCATAGTGGCCTCTCCACGGCCCCACAGCCCCCTGCACACCTGACCGCTGGCAAGCTGTCAAAGGTCTGCCCCCACAAGGTAAAACCAGCAGTCCAGTCATTCTTTTAATCAGTTATTTCAAACAGGCGAATTCATATAAAATTGCATTGTAAAGCTCCAAATGCTTGATAAGCTTTTAAAAGTGAAACTCAAGTGACTCCTGTGTGTTTGCTGAGAGTTTTGAAAGGGCTTTTGGTGTTACTCATCCATTTCTCTCCTATAACTGTGTTCAGGTTGTGTGCGGCTCTAAGTACTTGGTGAGAGGAGAGACGGCTCGGGACCACGTGGACCTGCTGCTGTCCTCTCGCTACTGGCCTCCAGTCTATGTGAGCGACTGTGCCCGTCAGGTGGCGCTCTGTGCTGACGTGCAGTACCCAGAACTGGCAACTCAGATGTGGGGCAGGAACCAAGGCTGCTTCTCGGACCCTTTCGAAAAGCCAGAGGTGAGTAATGAAGTCCTGTTATAACTTAAGGAGCTCACATGTCTGCCGGTTAAAATTTAAATGAATCAAAGGCCCGAGCAGAGTGACTTCAAACCAGTGCCGCAACTAATGATTATTTTAATTACTAATCAGTCTGTTTATTATTTTCTTAATCCAACCTATCTTAATCTAATCTTAATCAATTAGTGGTTTAATAAAATATGAGAAACAGGTGAAAAATATTTACATGACCAAAGCCCAAGATGAAATCCTCAAATACCTTGTTTTGTCCACAACCCAAAGATATTCAGTTTACTGTCATAGAGAAGTAAAGAAACCAGAAAATATTTACATTTTGGAAGCTGAAATCATCTTTTTTTCTAATTAAAAAGATGATTCAAACCAATGAATTGCTTAGTTATCAATATTAAATTAATCTCCATCTATTTTGATAATCAATTAATCATTGCAGCTTTACTTCAAAATGAAAAAAAAAGGGTTTATCAACAGATTATTATAGAAAATCTATCCCCGTTTTCTCTGATTTAGTCATAGAAAAATTTTAAAACTTTAGTGGTCATTCAGTGTTAGAGAAAAAAGCAGGATTCAGTCTTGTTTTCTGAATTTATATTCTTTAGTTCGTGTCGTGTGCTGAGCTACAAGAGCAGCCGTACAGCGCTGACCTGTCATTGGTAGCAGAGAACCAGCAGGTCCATCCTATCACCAAATCCTCTTGTTGCTGGCTGGTTCATTCTCCTGGAGCAGCCCAGCAGCCTCCTGCTCTTCCTTCAGACCACCACTCAATGCTCCTGTGCAAAGATCTGGAGCCCTACGTCAGCCTGATGTCTGAGCTGCAGAAAGATGAGGAACAGGAGGGAGCAGAACAGAAAGAACAGATGGACAAAGCTGAGAATGACTCCACTGAGAAATCAGAGGACTGTTCCTCGGCAAGCCGTGCCCTTCGACAACCTGTGGTGTTCAACAACACGGCTTACTACTATCTGTACAACCGCTTGGTAGATTTCCTCACCAGCCGGGACATCGTGAGCCAGCAGATCAACCAAGTGGTGAAGGCCTGCCAGCCTGGGGAGGTAGTGATCAGGGATGCTTTGTACAGACTTGGAGTGGCTCAGATCAACACAGAGAAAGAGGAGGATGAAGGAAGTGGGATGGAGGGACAGACACAAGAGAGAGGGACTGAGACTTATGAGGTTGTGCTTCCTGAATAAAAATGTCCAAGATGGACAATCAGGAGGCAGACAGACACACGGACTGAATGCAAAGACGTGGGAGCAGATAATAGTAGAGATGCAAATGTTGCCTGAAGGATCTAAGAGATTGGAAGCAAAACGTTGCTCACCACAGTGAGTGAGGAAGCAGTATAAGTTTTGTGATTTCAGTGTTGAAGAGTACTTCACTCTTAAAGGAATAGTTTTGATTTTTTTGAAGGGCAGTTGTATGAGTTAATTATCCATACTTAGTGTATCACCAACTGGAGATGACAGTTGGCACAGCCCCAGTTTGTAGAAGCACAGAAGTCACATAATAACTAAGCAATTGAGGCAGCAGTAGATCAGTAACTCCTGGATTCTACGAGGTAAAATCACAGTTTTTGTCTATAAAGTCTGGTTGCTTTGGAAAGAGCGATATTTGGCTTACATAACCACGCTTACCTGTCAGAAAAGGCTGTCTGGTGTCACGGTAAAGCAGTGAAAATATTCTGCTTCACCAAACTACAGACTACGTGCTGACTGTCATCTGCTGATTATGGATATGTGCTTCATACAACCCCACTTCAAAAAATCTGAATTATCCCTTTAATATGGAGCCTGTACAACTCAACACGAAATCAGCTATGTTGCTGTCAGGTTTCACAGATGTAAGGAAAGACGCTCAATGTGTAGTTGAAAGTGTATTGAATTAAGCAGAAATGGACCTTTATGGTAGGTAATGAGGAAGAAAATACAGAGTGGTCAGTAGTGTTTAGTGCGAAGATGCTAAAAAAGAAACAGAATATCAGATTAAAGGTTAAAGTTCATCTTTTAACCATGTCTAACTACAGTAACAATGAGTGTGAGAGCAGATAAAATCATGATGATGGAGACTGAAAGTCAAAATTAACATTTCAAATGACTTGACGAATGTAATAGTATTTTGTGTCTTTTACCAACAGTGTGCCAAGAGTTACAAGCAGTGAAAGTGTGTGTGTGAACTGAATGCTCTCCTGTGACTGAAAGAATGTAAACAGGATTTCAATAACTCAGCTACTTAAAGCCTAAATGTGTATATTTAACCATGAAGGAGTTGTTGTATTTATTTCCCCCTTTTTATGTACAGAGATGTGTCTGCTTTACATTTTACACTGTTACCTCTCATGTGCCACTCGTTGCCTTTTGGACTGATGTTTGTATCAGAAAAGTGATGACAAAACATGTATCTGTCGACTGTACTGGATCATAACGTGGTGATGGACCTCGTGGCCTTCGCTTTATTTACTTTTTCCTCTCAATGGAGATCCATTCGAGGATACATACGATCAGTTGTCTTAATTGTCGTCAAACAGTCAGCTGTCAGCCTTTAAGAATAAAGTGAAGACATTTAGTAGATCTGCCTGCATGAGGTGCTTTGTTAACACTGGTCAGTAATGCTTAGTTTGCATAGTGATTCAAAGTAACTAACCAGACTTTCATGAGGCTTTGAAGCTGTCCAGGCAGTTGTATTTGTAATGGGTTCATTTGTTAAGAATCCACATGTTCAGTAGGGCCACCTGTTGGTCAGAAGACATCACAGCAGCCAAGTATATCATGTAGATAAAGAAAATATTGCAACAGTTGAACAGTTATGTCCTGTAAATTAAACTGCTGATGTAACAAATAAATATAAATCCATTAATGATTTTGCAGCTCTGGTCAACTTCACTGTTTCAAAATCTGAGTCATTAAATGATGCACTTGTATTCTCTCATGTGACTGTTAGTAACATTTTAAAAAATACTTTTGTGATTAAACAGTGACGAAGCTTCTTTCAACTGGGTTTTGACTACAAATAACACTTTCATAACTCAACAAGTGGTGGAGAGAAACAATCTCATGTAAGCTAGTACAAACATACTGATGACGAGGGTTTGCTTTTTCTTCTTCTTATCTTCATCAAATCTACCCGCCAGAATTACAGTCATTCTCACACCAGTCATGTGGTATGAAAAGAGGCTTCAAACATCATCGATGTCATGGTTAGTTGAGTGAAAAAGCTCCAGATTGTGTAAAGAAGAGGTCAGGCAGTAGATGTTACTGTTACAGTAAAGAGAGGCACATACAGTGTTGTCTTTAGTTTAATTAAGAGGATTGTTCGTTGTAAATGTAAAGAGTCACACTTGAATTTAACTTCAATACTTTCTTTTATAGTGGGGGTTATTTGTTTGCTCTGAAGCTTGAACTTCCTGTTATGACCTTAACATTGCAACGCTTCTAATTGTGGAGGGGTTTTTTTTCCCCTTCAAGCAAAGTCTGAATCAAGGATTTACAGGAAATGTGTAAAAAGGGGACTTTGACCTCACTAAGATTCAGAGAAGAGAAATACTGTTTTTTTTTCTTCAGTAACATAAGCTGTAGTTCATATTCTTTGAAGAATTTGGTTTTACATGAAAAATTTGATGTGATGTCATATGATACAGTGCTATATGATCATCATCTATTGCTGCTAAAGCATTGTAAAGCTGGCTATTTTCATACTGAAAACTCTTTTTTTTTTAAAAATACTTGAGTACATTGCTGCTAATGCACTTTTATATTTGCTTAAAGGGTAGAGAGTAGGTTTTGTTTGAGCTGTCCGTAAACGCTTCAGGACATCAAATACTGATGTTCTGGGGTGGTGAAACATCCTGAGCACAGCAAAACAGTTAGTGAAATAATTACTCTAGAGTGGTGCAATTATTTGTGCCTTATATCCCTGAAAAAAACATTTTTTTTTACTTTAAAAGGAGTTAACATCAATGTTTGTTTGTGCTGTTGTTAATATGATCATGTTAAGTGATCTTTTTTAACACGTGCCACAGTTATGGGGAAAAAATGAATTCTGAGGTGTCTCTGTTTTACACAGAGCACCTGAAAGTGCACCTGGGAGAAGTTAGCCATCAGGGCTTTCTGTCAGAAAGCTCTTTTTGGCAGAAATCATTTTTGGCAGAAGCATTTCAGTCAGAAAGCCTTTTTAATATGTGTTTAACGGTCTATTTTGAACTAAACTGTGATCTTTTCCTAAACCGAGGAGTTTTGTTGCTTAAACCAAACCGAGCTGCAAGAGAAAACTGAGAAAATATTAAGGTAATAATTTAACTAGCTTTAAAAGTAATAAGTCAATAACCTTTAAATAGGTGTCAAATTTCCTCCTCTCCTGATAGAAGGTCCTGCACTTCATCCACATGTCAGGAAGTGTTCTTTTATGAAAGTGGCATCAAAGAATAAAAAGACGAACTTTATGAGTTCAGAGTTTGATGTGTTGGTTAAAGAAAAGTCATTTTAACAGCATCAGCAGTGGAATTAAAAGACCTGCTAATGTGAAGAAACTTGAAAGCGAGTGCTGCCAATGGCGTGTTACTTGAGGGTCGGACTGTCACTGAAATGAAGAGGACACAAGAAAAATAACACTAAAGCAAAAGATGACTGCAAGGAGGGGAGGGTCGAGGGGAAGTTTCCATCACAGAGACAGAGGACAGAAAAAGTCAGGATGTTCCCAGGAACAGCAAATTTATAAACCTGCATGTCAAGATATATAAGATATATGGCCAATACACCTGAGAGCAGCTAACAATAGATAATCAAATTAATGATGATAGAATAATTATTAAGCATAATTTATTTTTCAAACCCAATATGTCTTCAGACTGAGGAAATATACAGTGATTAGTGGAAAAACTTCAGCTTGGATTATAGCAGACCAACTGCAGATGACTCTACAACAGGTCTGGATCACTCGTAAATTGAGTTCGTATCTGAAAGAAAATTCAAAATACGAGAAAATTTGTGAATGTGACAAGTTCTCCTAAATCAGTCGTACAAACCACTTAAGAACAAATTTGTTCGTACGAGTGGTTCTGGCATGAGGCCCATTGTGCATCCAGGTGCATCTGGCACCTCGTACAATAAAAAGTCTGAAAGTGTCTTCAAAGAAAGAAATGTGATTTTAGGTAAAACCACAAAAAGAAAGACAACAAGCATTTAGACTTGTGGTCTCAGAGGTGGGATGAATACTTCCCTCCAGAGATTTCACAGTTGTGCAATGTTGACAGTTACTGTGGGAAACGTTCCAGAGGAAATGCAGATTGGACATTATCCAAACAAAAATAGGAAGTGAGGAGAGAAGAACTTAAAGGCAGCACAGTTTCTATCTGCACACTGAGGTGCAACAAAGAAAAACACGCTCAGAAATATCTGGCACATCATAATCAGCGGTATATATATAAACTTTACTTTGGAGTTTCAATGGTAAAAGCTTCATTCAACGCCTCTGCAGTTTTCCAGTGATTTAATTGGCAGCTTTTGCATTGATTGTCTCACTTGCACAAAAAAAACAAACAATATGTATATGAAATATTGATGTACTACTATCTACTCTACAACATTTCAGCGAAAATAAAGATAATTCTTGATTTACATCATGAGATATATACATTATTAGACATCTCACTCATGATTCATTCAGATGCAAGCATGTTTGAAATAAAAAGTCACACAAATTTGCAGTCTGTATTTCTCACTATAGCTTATATGTTATTCTAAAATCTTCATACAGTTGGCAGTGTAGGCTGACTGCTACATATGTATAGACATCGGTGAAGCTTACAAAACACTCATCTAATTCTACAGGAAATGAGAAGAGTAAAGTTGTGCCACACAAAAAAAAACAAAAAAAAAAAAAACTTTCACATTGTCAAACATGAACCATTGTTCATCTGATCCGTCACGGATCCACAGATTTCCCTGCTCAGTTCAGCTGTATTCCCTGCTCCCAAATCACACTGAACACTGCTTAATTAATTCAATTAAAGTGGAACAATCACATGTTGCCACCGACTGACAGCTACTGTAAGTGTGTCACAAGAAACACAGCTATGACCAAAGCACAGAGAGGGAAACAACGTGGTCATTCTTTGCCCTCTTCACGCTCGATTTAGCATGTTTGAACCAGGGAAAAGCACTTGTACTGTTTAGATGTTCAATTAAAGGTGATCAGAGAATGAAACCTAACTTGTTCACAGAGGTGGGAAGTAACTAAGTACAAATACTTTGTTACTCTACTTAAATAGATTTTTCAGGTATCTGTACTTTACTTGAATATTTATTTTTCAGACATTTTAATTTTACTGCTTACATTTTAACACAGATATCTGTACTCTCTACTCCTTACATTTTCAAAACAGGCTCGTAACTTTAGTTTTTAGGCATTTCGGGGAAATTATTGATTATTTTTGCATCAATGCATGCTGCCTTCCCAACATCAAGACCAAACACAGAGAAAAGACGATTCCTTGTGTATCCATCAGTGCATATCACATGTGACTCAATGAGACAAAAACGATGTAAAAGACAGAATAAGAAGAAAAAACCCCACAAAAACCAGCATTAAAGACATAAGATGTAACAAGACGTAACAAAATTCAAGACAGGAAAGACATAACAAGCGTAAATTATATAACAAGAAGAAAATGACATAACAAGGTGGAAAAGACAAGATGCAACACAATGAAACAATGCAACAAAACAAACTACTTAACAAGATTCAATGTAACTCGACATAACAAGACAAAAAATAAGAAGACATAAGGAAGACGTAACGAAGCGAAACAGGCAAAAGAGGGAGACTCGTCCTCAGACAAAATAAGTTCATTTAGCTTTGCACAGAAACAACCAGTAGAAATGTCCTTCAGAGGGAAACTTTTTACTTTTATACTTGGAGTACATTTCAGAGCCTGTACTTGTTCACTTTTACTTGAGTAAAGAAGTTGAATTAGTACTTCTACTTTTTTTTTTTTTTTAGAGAAGTATCCTCTTCTCTACTGGAGTAACAAGTATTTGTACTTTTGCCACCTCTGCTAGTTCAGAGCACATAAAGACGTGTAGCTCACTTAGTTTTGGATCCAGTGTTTGCGACTGTTTGGCTGCTTCCTCCACATGCAGTAAAATGATGAAAAGGAAGTGAACCCGCTGACAAAAGTGACCGAAATCTCCACAAAAACAAGACATTAATAAACATAGTGTACAATATATAATCAAGGACACTCTTAGAGGAAAAGACAAACTCCTTTGAATAAACTAAGAGATCATACCTCAGATACACAGAGGATATACAGATATACAGCAGGAGTGACATCAAGGTACAGCTTTGGATGCTTGTGTGGTTTGTTGACATGTTTCCTCCTTTCATGTCTGCAGTCGGTGTTAGACGTGGCAATTTCTAGTCATGGTCTGCAAAGAAGCAAGTCACATGCTTGCTGCAGCTGCTGGTCTGTCTGGCGAGCAGGCACGACAGGCAAAAAATAGCTGTGAAGGCGACTCTGCGACTGTCCGGCGGTTAGAACAAGCTGTGGCACTCTGGCCACAGACTACAGCTGATTCCACTTTTCCTCATTGCTTGTTGATCAAGATGTATGATTGGTTTGCTGATTGATTGACGTGTTAGGGCTCTCAACAAAACTGGTAGTTGTTGGTCTTCATCAGAGGCTGCTCCTCTTCCTCATGGTCACAAGACTGGTCACAGGGGCCGTTGCAGCACTTGGGCTCGTCACACACTTCACCCTCTGTGACCTGCTGCTGCACATTCTGATAGATTAGCTGTGGAGAGGCATCATTAGGATGGTGAGACTTGATCAGAGAAAACCAAAATCTCTTCGTCTTTTGTTTTATTTGTTTGGAATCCAATTAGCCGTGCCTTAAAGCAAAGCCATTCCTCCTGGACTTCACATTTTAAAACATGCATATGTTTAAAACATACATCTACAAGAAAAATATCTGAATTTTATTTCATGCAAACAATATTTTGTATCTAAAACATCATCGTAGGTGGCTCATTTATGTGGCAGAGAATGTTTCTTTGTCAGAAACTGTATCACCTTTTTAATCTAACTGTGCCTATATCATGTGTAAACAGCACCCAAATAACACTTTATCACAAAAATCTAATTCATTTAATTGGTTGGACAACACTTCTAAATTTGTTGTGTCTTTTGGAGAATTAAATGAAAAAAAAAGGAGGGTTTTCTGAGGACATCTTGCCTAGAGTGTCACATGCTTTGTTCCACAGATAGTTCAGGCAAAGCCAGACTGGAGTCACTGAACTCTGCTTCACACTAACTCACCTGTTCCTGCTCAGGTTGGTCCCCAAGTAGTCTTTCTATCATCTGTGTGATCTTGCTAAACGTTGGACGCTCTGTAGGCTCCAGATTCCAGCACATCTTCATGATCATGTAACTGAAACAACAGTGAATTGCACTTAGAGACCAGATTCATTTCAGTTCCCCAAACAAACAAAAAAAGAAACTATTGCCGGTGTACATTTTGAAGGGGTTTATGTCCTGTACACCCGATTTTCACTGCTCAAACTTTGTGGTGTAACATTAAGAAACTGTATCAAGCCATATCAGACAAATAAGGAGAGGCTTATAGAGGTGCTGACGCAGTTTGATGAGAGAGACCCCTTCATAAGAACCCCTGCCCCTCCAGTCTCATTTTCCTGGCGTGAAATAGCAGTTACATGGCTTCCTAGCTTCGAGATCATGTGGCTAACAGGCAGAACTGAGGCCTGACTCACAGCAGAACAACAGATGATTAGGCCCTGACTCAGATTTAGTCCCCTCCGTTTCCACAGCATAGTTATTCCGGGTGGTGTGACAGCCACGCCAAATCAGCACACACAGATGTTAGGCCCCTCTGAGATACTGGGAAAAACACTGTCTTTATTTTCTCATTTCAGCGGCTTGTTAAGTTTGGAGTTCAGGCGTGTTGTGTTTTAAGTTTAGGGTTGGGAGATAACCCAAAGCAAGTAAATTAAAATCAGGAATAATGGAAGTGCTTCATGAGGTTACCTCATGTGTCAGTTATTTCAGATGTTAGATAGGGCAGAAGACTGGCAAAGAAAAAAGGGACCTTTGTTCAGTCATAACATTTGGGAAACATGCAGCTTGAACTGCCCGATGTTGAAGTCAACTTAGAATCAGCTATTTTTATAAATCACTGTTAAAGCTTCTGTCAAGTCAAATGCTACTAGTTGTGACTGCATAATAGCAAGAGGAACCACATTAACAGCACTGTTTCTCAGGGTCTGAGAAGTTTTGTGCTCACTATTGACTCCACTGTAAAGACCCAGCTGATAGTCACTTGATTCTCCTGTAAAACTCAACTGATTATCAGATGACACCAAGTAATAACATTGGCTGGACAAAAAGTGGTTGCATCCACAGAGGTTGATTTATTCTAAGCAAAACTAGGTTTAAAATAAGTAAGAATAAAGATTTGAAATTACGCAGAGCTTTGTTGAACAATCAAAAAATAATCTCTGTTTAGTAAATCCAGGTTTAGTAATGTAAACCAAAATCAAATGGAGTTTAATCAATATGGAGGTGCTTACTTGTACAAATTACAATAAATAAATTGAGTGCAGCTGGGACCCCTAACTATAAAAATATAGGGGAAACATTAACTTTAGGCTGCTCTGTATTCCTTAACAAAAGATTGGATTGTTTGCTAGGTAGCTAAAATTTAACAAATTGTTCATGGTGTTCTAGTTACCTAAAAAGTAAAAATAAAAATATAGATATAAACAGGTTTCTTGTTTACAAATATGACAGAGTAGGTGTGCATTCAGGGGGCAAAACAACTTTAGTAGCCAGTCAAACGATTATAGTTAACAGTTGTAATCAATGTATATTTTGCATGATTTGTAAATAAATAAGTAGATAAATCCTTGTTGACTCAATAGTCAAATGTCAGTTGGATCTGTTTATCTTTCATATTGTATTAATATATTGCGTAAAATGTTAGCTAACAATAGCTGACTATCACGATAGTCATCCGCTGTCCGAATGAAATTGCACCATTAATTTTGCTGTTCAAATGAAAGGAGTTAGGAGTTGCTGATATGTCCTAATAATTTTGCCAACTTACCTGGTTTTATCAACTGGAAGAAATTTGACAGCTAACCCTTAAGACACGCGTGACAGCTAGCTAGGTTTGGGACAGTAAGGAAATGGCTGGCACCGATTGTCACTACAAGGGTCTGAAAAATTGCTAAATCTGTTGGCAACACTGGCTGTGCTATCTGTACAAGCGCTGCTTTCTGCCCTCTAGTTGCACGCTCATCTCTGTGATGATGTATTGTTTAGCTAGAAAGTTAGTTAGCATAGTTAGCCTAGTCATGATAGCAAGAAGCTTTCAATTCTCCTTGGAGAAAAACTAGCTATTTAAAAAGTTCAACCTCCTCAAATTTAAAGTTAATACTGGATCATGTTTTAAGTTGGACCTGAAAGTTTTGATACAATAGAATTTAATTTAATCTAGGCTGAGAGTAAAAACTAAACTTAGTTCTAGATAGAGGTTTAAATTTAAATCTGTCCTGATTTTAAGCTAATTTAAAAGTTTGGTGCAACATAATTTGAAGTGAAATTATGATTTAATCGGATTTAAAAATGAATCCTTGTTGGTGCAACCCAGCCTGAATGAACTAGACTTTGAAGGGTGAGCTTACATCTCAGGGGGGGCAAAGTCTGGTTGGGACATCTGGTAACCACGCTTCACCATCTTGTAGAACCTGGAGTCCACAGCCATGCTGGGGTAAGGGCTCTTTCCTAATAGAGATTGATATACTGTCATTTTGGCAAGAAAATTGTGAAGTAAATGTGTGTGAATGTAGGGTCCATGTATGCATGTGTTCTGACCTAGAGAGAAGATCTCCCACAGGAGGATGCCGTAAGACCAGACATCACTCTGGACGGTGTAGACACAGTCAAAGATACTTTCCGGAGCCATCCACTTCACTGGCAGACGTGCCTTCACACACATACACAGTAAAAAGCATAAAATGTTTTTTTTTATTTTATCTAGATTCTCTAAATT
The DNA here is from genome assembly GCA_027495735.1 of Lutjanus campechanus. NCBI lineage: Eukaryota > Metazoa > Chordata > Actinopteri > Lutjaniformes > Lutjanidae > Lutjanus > Lutjanus campechanus. Next base: position 13,003 of record JAJHUR010112439.1, on the reverse strand, counting down.
AATTAACTAATTAATTGAGTAAATGTTAGCTCTGATCTACTCAAGGGCTTACATTGCCCTTCACCACGTAGTTGGAGTCATTCATGATGTCACGTGCCAGACCAAAGTCACAAATCTTGGCCACTCTGTAGTCAGTCAAGAGGACATTCCTTGCAGCCACGTCTCTGTGAATACACTGCACACACACACACACACACACACACACACACACACACACAAAGAGTTTCTCTTTGATTGCAGTCTCCTACGTCCATTGTCAAACTACAATGAGTTAATCTGAAGAGTGTCATGGGAAATACCGCTCATCACCACCTCACAAACTATTTGTACAACCTTCATTCACCAAAATGAAAGCAATATGTTTTTTTCATGCAAATTTGCTTTTCTCAGAAATCTGGTGGTGATTTTTTTTTTTCTTTTGGTTGTCTGGGTAATTCCCGCTTTTTCTGGAATCACAGTAGTATCTTCTGTGGTAAAATAACTCACGTTTTTGGCAGCCAGAAAGTCGAGGCCCTGTGCCACTTGAAAGGAAAACCTCAGCAAGTCGTCAATGTCCAGTGGCCAGTCAACAGCCTCCTCACACACAGTGTCTTTTTAAGAATCAGGCAGAAATATCAGTAAGAAGGAGACTGACTATTTTAATTAGTATGCTGCTGTATAATGACTGAATTTGTGTTTATTTAAACTGAGACTCGGGGAGAAAGCAGCTTTTTACCTTGAGATGATCCTATATTTGGCAGCTGGCTAGGTCTCATCTCCAAGTAACTGCTGGAGGATGTACTGGAGATCCCACTGTCACTGTTGGGCGGAAAAAACAAGAGGAGAAAATCAGAGCGGGATGTCGGCAATACGGAAGAGAGCCACATGTTGCCACATGTGAAAAATTTGTTTCAGTTCTGAGTTTAATCACAGAATTCTGAGAACACAGTCAGAATTCTGGGTTAATCTCAGAATTTGGACTCTAATGTCAGAACTCTGACAGTTTATTATTATTATGACTATATAGTCTGAATTCTGAGTTTAATCTAAGAATTCTGAGAATAGTTTTGGGAATAAAGTCAAATTCTAAGGTTAAACTCTTCTGATTTCTGAGTTTAATATCAGAATTCTGAGAATAGAATCAAAATCCTGAGTTCAATCTATAATTTCTGACTTAAACTCAGAATTCTCACTTTAAACTCCATACTCAAATATTTTTTCCACACGTGGCCCTAATCCTCTTCCATTCAGCAGAAGCAGATAATAGAGATTCAATGTTTATCACCACTCCTCTGTCATTAGACTGGACATGTCTGCGGATGTACCTTCTAATGAACTGTTTCTGACTGCAGACGTTCTTGTAGTCATTTGAGTTCTCCATAATGTCAGGCATGTTCATAACAAAGTTCACAAATGTCTCTGCCTTCTGGCGAAGGAAGTTCAGGAGGTCACCAAGACTGCAGTACTCTGTGATCACAAGTACTGGTCCTGATGGGGGGAAACACCGTGTTATGACTCTTTCAACAAAGAGAACATGTTTGCATTGAAATCACTCAGTTTTACTATACTACTACTATACTACTTTTACTATAATCATGCTTTGACAGTATTTTAACTTAATCAAGCATAACAGAACAAATGCAGGATGCTGTCTAACCTCCATAGGTGCAGGCTCCCAGTAGATTGACAATGTTCTTGTGGTGACCCAGGTGGCTCAGGATCTTCAGCTCAGACATCAGGGCCTCCCTCTCATCTGAATGAGCGCTAGCTGCAAGAACACAATGTACAAAAGTGCCTATATCAGACATATTTTTCACTTTATGTGGAACATTTTCAAATTTGCTCATGTAAAATCTGTTAAATCGAAGGTCATGACAGCAGCTCACCTTTTAACATTTTCACAGCCACGCGCATCGCATTATCCTTCTCCTTTCCCAGACCGTACGCTGTGGCCTCAACGACCTTTCCAAAAGCTCCTGCACCCAGGATCTTTCCTGGTTGTACAGAAAATACAACAAGAAAGCAGTTTGAATATAACTTAAACTAGATCTGTTAATCACAATCAGATTTCATACCTAATAAATTGTTTTCTTTTTCTGATTTTACTATGTTTCACTGTTTTATTACAGTGCATTTGAGCCAGTCTAGGATAATATGATACAGTACAAACCTAGTTTCAGCTTGTCTCTTGGGAACTCCCACTTCTCATTGTAAGGCAGCTGTGTGGGGTCAATGAAGGTGTAGTTGTTTCCATCTCTTGCTTCAATAATCTTCCATCTGATCTCATACCTGGGTTTCTTGAGGTGAAAATAGGAGTTAATGGTCACAAACCAAAACAATAAAAGCAGTGCAACTATGTAGCCTGTGTCCCATCAAGTCCATCTTACCTGCTTATATTTGTAAAGCAGAAACACCAGCAGCACAAGGAGAATGGCCAGAATGCCTGCTGCTCCAGTCAAGGTGGAGGTGAAGAGCTTGTCTGCACAATCAAAGATCCATATTAATGCATAATTTAACTCATATGGACTGACTGTGTGTCACACAAGCTGATATTCTCTAATGTCCCTCCATGGATTTTGTATAATGCTGTTGGCATATACAGTATATGGTTTAATTTGCACAAACAGACATCTCTGTTTTATTATTTTTATTTTTTCTCCTAAGTTGTGTTTTTATGTGTCCACACTCAAGGGGAAATCGAACTGTTGTTGATTTATTCAAGTAGGGCTTTTATCTGTTTTTGTAAATGATCTGTAAAATGTTGAGCACCACAAAACAAAACAATAGAATTACAGGGTTTTATAATGTCTACAAATGGATCAGCTGATCATGCCAACACAATTTCACAAACCAAGCATTGGATTTAGTTTATACCATCCATGTGACTGTACTAGAGACTAAAGAGGCAGAACCATTGAGAAATGGCTCCAAATTGTCCAGTTCATCAGAATTATAAGCTGATCAATTACTTTTGTCAGTGCTGGCATGTTTTTCTCACAGTTGCGCATTGCAAAACAATGACATCAAACTTATACTTGCACATATTTCAATTAAGGGTGGAAATGTCAACAAATTGCCGAAACATCTTTCTACATGGGCTTAATTTCCAGGAATGCCATGTATCTGGTACGAATGCCACTGCTTCCCAAACGAGCAGCACATTAGCTACTTAAGGTAAATGTCAGCTTATAATAACATTCATGCCACACAGGCAGGCTCAGCAGACTTTCTGTTTGACAAAGAAAACATAAATTAAAAAAAAGCTTTACAAATAGTCTCTCATTTCATCCATTTTAGTTGACAGACAGGCTGGTGCTACAGTGAGCTCTCAGGCTACAGTCAGCTCAACTGAAACTGATCAGGAATCAATAAGGGAATCCTAAAGAATCAGGCCGATAAGCAGCATCAATAATGGCATTGTTATTAATAAAATCTCGTCAATAGACCAGCCATATTGATATGAAATACTAAGGTGAACGTACGTTTTACCAGTGATACTAACTGACCCATCCTAAGTCTCATCCCTTTTTGCTCTGCGCTCCAATGACATTTGAGCAAACTTGGTAACTGGCAGAACCTCGGTCAACTTTCTCCTTTCCTGTCTCCTTAATTAGATGTGCTTGGTTCAACTAATGTGAAAAGAAAACCACATTTTTGAGACTGTTAAAAGATGTTTCTGGGGGAACTGTAAAAGCAACATACAGCCTACAGTATACAGTCACATCTTAAGTAAGCTAATTTTAGCAAAGTGCTAGATAACTGGAAAGCTAACTTGACCTAGTTTGATGTAGATTAGCTAGTGTTTTGTTACAGAGCAAAAAACTAACTTGTTAATCTGCATTAATCATTAGCTAGCCAGTTAGCTTGCTGCTTTGCTGATATTCTCTACCTTAAGATGTGATATGTTTCTTTTACAGAAACATATTTATTCAACATAGTAAGGCCTAGCACATCTAAGTCCAGGAAACAGGGAAGAAGAAAGTTGATAAAGGTTCAAAAAGACAAGTACAAGTGATGTTTATCCAATACTCACCAGATACCTCCATGGCAAAAGTGTCGCTGCTGATGCCAACCAAGTTGAAGGCCACACACTCCACCGTCATCCTCCGGCTGGACGGCCCCACGGTGAGTACGCTCTCCACCTCCACGGCCCCATACTCCTCCCTCTGGACCTCCACTGTAGGAGCCTGGAGGGGGATCGCCATCTGCAGCCCCGTGTTGTTTTCATTGCACCTGCCTCATTGCAACGCACACACAGTCAGACAAAGGAACACAGGAACCCTGGTACTAAAACCTTAGTTCCTTGCTCACTGTTACGGGTGAAAGTTTCGGCTAAAAGGCTTCAATTTATGACTACTGTTCCCTGAGCAGTAATACTTACGTGGGTCGTATTCCAAAACACTGGTACCAGATGATTCTGGGAGCAGGATAGCCGAATGAGGTGCAAGTGAGTGTTGTTACATTTTCCCATCTCACCACAGCAACAGGTCTCTCTGCCAGTGAGCAAAAAATTAAGGATAAGAAACACCCACGACACTGATCAGATTCGAAAGAAGCATGAATTAATGTGTTTACTGATTTGATTTGTGTACTGTGTCACTTACGATACATTTGGACCTGGAATGTGATGGATGCATTGGCCAAGTCACTCCTAGCATAAAAGGTGTACTGCCCTTGCTCCTGTGCATTCATTCTCTTCAGCTGCAGACTCGCATGGTATCTAAAAAAAACAAACCCAAAAGGATAATTTAAACTGAGAAAAAGAGGAATGTCTACAAGATCCAAAGTGACTAATTCTGCGGTCTGAATTCAGACAGTTCCTATGTATCATCGCAGAGGACGTCAACAAATTAAAAAGAGAACACCACTCTTCCCTCTAGCAGCAGTTTCATGACCTGAGGAAATATATGACCTCGGTGTTCCCTGTCAAATTCACCCAAAATGTGCAGACAGCATGTTTTAAATCCAGAGTAGCTTCCCCTTCCTGTAGTACACTTGATTGTTTTTTTAAATTTAAACTCTGCTGACATCTTGGAGCCAATTGGAGGCCACTTTTGTATGGTTGTCCTCTCCTTTGTCTCGAGCTCTGGCCTTTGCGTTGTACCTGTTGTTGTATTTGATGAGCCTGTGTTCCTGTGTGGATGTGTTGGGAGATGTTGGCGTGTGCCATCTGTGCTCTATGATGTGGGGGTACGCTTCGATGAGCACGCTGAGCTCCAGATCTTCTCCCTCGTTCACCTCGACTGAAAGACCCTGGTGGGCCAGTTTAGGGGACAGCTGGGGCGACAGGCGGATGTAGGGCTTGTCTGTTTAGTAAAGTCCAAACAGTTTGTTTTCAGTATGTAATAAATCAATATGAAACACAGCAAGAGTGTTTCTGTGACTTACCTACAACCAGCAGGTATGTGGTTGAACTGTTCACCCCTGCTTCGTTAGTGCCGATGCAGGAAATGTTTCCTGTGTCTGCAAGGTCCACAGCAGAGATGGTCAGTATGCTCTGTATGTCCAGGCGATTTTCTCCACTGGAGCGAACCTTCTCCTCTACTGTTACCTTCTGAAGACAAAAAGAGGAATAAAATCAGAGTTAAAATTATGATTTGCTACTATAAACAAGAAAACTCACGAGATGCCTCGTACTGACCGACTTGGTGGTGTATTTCCAGGTGACGTTGTAGTTAAAGTTGGGGTTGTGTGTTGTGCAGCGAATCTTGATTTCCTCCCCAACAATGCGCACATATTCATCTGTCTCCAAGAAGACATATGGAGGGAAACGAAGCTCTAGAGAAAGAAAATCATAAATGAGTATCAAACTTGATGCACATATCATCTCAAATGACTCTATGACTAGTTTGCACCAACAAATGATTTAGTCTTTTAATTTAATTTGAACATGATTGCAACTCAGAATTTAGCAAAACTAGGTTTAAAGTGATTAAATCCAGATAATTAAGCGGGTAAGTGTAAAAGAGGCGGGAAAACCATTAGCTTTTGGCTGCTCTCTATTCCTTAACAAAGCATTGCATTGTTTGGTGGCTAATATTGTTTCCTTGCTAGCTAACCCCCCCCCCCACACACACACACACAAAACATTAGCTATATTGTGTGATAGCTAAAATTTTGGTTAGCCTACTCATTATGGCTCAGCAGAGGGTTAGGGTTATTTTTTGGCCAACCCATCTCAAAAGGCAGCTATTTTAAACCTTCTCAAGGCTAAATTTAGAGTTTAAACTGGGTCACAGTTTAAATTGGAGTTTTGGTGCAGCAAAATTAAATTTAATCCAGGTTTAGAGCAAAAACTAAACTGAAGTTTAACTAAACTGAGTTTTAAAGTTAGTCTTACTAATTTTTAAGCTAGTTTAATAATTTAAAGATAACCCATAATTTAATTAAGTTTAAAAATCAATCCTTGTTGGTGAAAGCCAGTTTAAAATGGCTGTGGCTGATCATCCCTAACAACCAAGTGGTCTCACTCTGAATGACGTTGATGGAAAAGGCCTTGGACGTCCTCTCCACTCCGTTAACCCTGGCTGTGCAGACGTAGTCGGCATTGAACCTGGGATGGAGGCTGTGGATGAGAATACCACGGTGCCGGTAAACTGTGTAATTCATCCCTGGAGGCACAGTGGTGCCGTTGTCCATGCGGAGGCCCAAGTCTGTGGCAGCTGGGTCGGTCAGCAGGCAGGGCAGCAGGTAGTCCTCACCCTCCTTCCTCACCACCCGCAGAGATGTACTGCTGGTCCAGAACAAACGGTTTGGATCTAGTAGAGAAAAGGATGGAGACCATTTATTAGATCATAAAAAAATAAATAATCACACAAATGAGTAGTGAGTGTGGACAATAATCTATGCAAGCACCTACAACTCAACATGAGGAAGCTTGTCCTTCCGGTCTGCACACAGAATAGTCGGACTCTCATTTATCAGAGCTCACCTTTTACGTACACATGCACTGAGGAGGTCAGGTCTCGATGCTGTGACCCTGCAGTGTAATAACACTTGTACGTTCCAGTGAATTCTGCAGAGGGACGTTCCACCTTTATGGTGCGGACATTCCCATTGCCCTTGGACACGTATCGCCTTTGTTTGGCTAGCCTCGTTTGCCAGTTTACAGGCCCGTCACCCTCACACTTCAGATCCAGAGGGGTCCCGGGTTTGACCACCACCTCAGGGCTCTCCACCACCTTAGAGTTGAACTTGATCACTGGACGCCTCCATTCCACTGAGAGGGAATTAAAATATAAATTAATGAATGCATTTATTGACTTGTTTGATGATGGAAACACATTATTCAAATTATTCAAACTAGACATTGTTGCTGAAGTTTTCAGAGAGTATTTTTGCTCTGTTATGTGTTTACCTTGATAATTCAAACCTTTGTTTGTGATTTGGTCAGTTCAAGATAATCAAGACGCCAGAGCTGTCTTGTCTGCACCATGATTTTGATTTATTTTGGTAGTACTAGAATTCAGGAAGCAGATTGAAGAACTGGATCCTGATAACATCCCTCAATCCTTCTTGCTTCTGCTTTTTAATGTTGCCATCTCAACACCAGAGATATAAAACATGTTAAAATGCAAACCTTCTCAACTGTTGCTGTTGTATTTTTACTGAGGCCATCATGTTCAACTGTAAAATTAAGGAGACACTCATTCAAGAATTGAATGGAATAGGAAATAATATTTTCCAGGCATCTTTTACAGAGAAACTGCTAAAAAAGACCCTAACCCTCAGGGAGTGTTAAAGCAAGTTTTAATGATGAAGAACAATGCTCTCTTTTATCACTTTGTTGAGGATTTGGAAGTATGTAGACACCCAGCTAGACAGTTTATTGCATGTAAGATTTTTGTGGGGGGGTTGGATCACTTCTGGGAGAATTCTTGACATGGGGGAGACCGATTGCCTTTCCTGTTAACCTGAAGCATTTTCTCATTTAGAGTCAAGTCCACACTTCTGGTAAAGGTTATAAAAGTTTCCATTTAGAGGTTTGTACAGTGCGTTTTGAAGCTTGAAGCAGAACTGAGATTCCACGATCAGCATTTTTCTATTTGCCACAGGACACAAGATAATGGAGTGATACCGAGAATGAACGTAGATCGAAACCAATCAGCATTTTAGATTTGAACCTCCCTTTCCTTCAAGCTCCCTGTTCAATCATTTAAATGAACTATTCATCCAACCTCAGTGTGACCCCAATTATACCTCAAACAGTAATCCACCAGAAAGCAAAGCGAATTCACTCAGCCATAATTAAACCAAACAACAGATGCTTTTATGTGCTCAAATGCAAATACATGAAATTGCGATTTGATGCTCGGCGGCTGATAACCATATATGTGGTGTTCAAACTTCAAGAGTGACCCCAAAAAACAACTCATGATGCAGCAGACAATAATTCTACACAAGAGTGTCAGATTTCAGATGGAGAGTGTCTGAACTGACCACGAGTTTATGCCATGAAATGCACGATGAAATCTTAGAGCTTCATACACGAGAAGTCGTGTTTGAGAGTATTACATAAATAATTGGTTAGATGTGGCGTAGACAACTAGGTCTTTTCAATGTTTGTCTTATTTAATTGGATTTAATTAAAAAGTTTGATGTAATTTGTTATTTATTAAACATTTTAGAGCATTTAGAACACTGTCTTTTGTCTCTTTTACTTGTATTGATTACTTTATTTTTGATAAAACTAGCAGTAGCTGTGAAATAAACAATCAGAATGAAGAGAAAAGCCACTGAAGACACTGCAGCTGTAGATTTTAAGAATCAGTGTTTGTCAGGCCTTACCTGAAGCGGCAGAAGCCACAATCCCCAGCAGCAGAGTGAGGTAGGACTGCATCCTGGATCAACCTCAAACCTGCAGTTTGAATATTGATGTTTGCTACAAAACACTCTTCTTTGTATCTGTGGCGTTAAAGAGAGAAATGGAAAAAAGCACTTCTGAAGTTGTGCTATCACTCATCCCCCTCGTTAACTTCTCCTTTCGTTCTGGTCAGAGCAGCTTTGCCCGTAAAAATGAACAAAAATCTGTGCTATGGCCCTGTTTGCCTACTTATGTGTAAATCTGGAAAACAGACAATTTGAGATACTTTGAGGAGATTTTCATGATCACACTTCGCTTCAAAATATAATAAAGTTATGTGGTATGGAAGCATCACTCAGTTATTTCAAGTGTACTCACCTGCAGATGTCTTCAGCCTAACAGAGGGGTGTGATAACTTCTCTGCGGTTGATGTTTCCAGCATCCAGAGCTGACACAAGGGCTCCTTCTTCCCTTTCTGTTTGTCTCTGCCCTTCTTCTGCCCGCTGCTTGTTTACAGTCTCTTCTTCTCAAAAGAAGTCACACAGCAAACATGAAATCTTTCAGACAGCAAGAAGTGGTGGAGGGTGGAGGGAACTGTGTGTGTGTGTGTGTGTGTGTGTGAGAGAGAGAGAGAGAAAGAGAGAGAGAGAGAGAGAGAGAGAGAGAGAGCGAGAGAGCGCGTGTGTGTCTGTGAGTGTGTGTGAGTTTGTGTGGAGGCGGTTCACCATATCACGCTCAACAAATTAATGAGCCACTGTCAATTTGCCCCAGAAAGGCGCAATTCTCCAGAGATATCTGTTGAGGTGAGACTAATCACCTCCATCACTGTTGAACCGTGGCTGCCAGGCGTTTCTAGCCAGGAAAGAAGCGTGGACTCGTGGGAGAGGGAAGGAAAGTCAAAGGGCTCTTAGAAATCTGACCTAGTAGTCAGAGAAAAAGCTCTCAGATATGAGAGTGTAGAGAAAAGTCATTATGGACATATGCAGCCTCTTACTAACACTTTACAATACAGGTACATTAATTAATATTTGTGAGTGTAGTAATAGGCATTAACTACTAGTTACTTAACAGTTACTAATGTGTCTAGTAATTATTTACTAATGGTGTTCATTTAACTAAAGTATTAATTTGTACATTATTTAATTATGTGGTATAGAAATAATAATAAGCATTAACTAACAGTTACAATAATACAAGTTAAGTAACTGTTAATTTTGACTTGTTAACACGTATTAAGGCTTCACATGTTAATTTACATAGCTAAGAGAAAACTGTTTTGTTTATTGTTTGGTTAAGGCATAAATAAAAGCACAAGCTCCATGGTCTTCATGTAGAAGTAACTTAAAACTATAGTTTTACCTATAAATTATTGCGATGTTATATAAGTATCACTTAACTGTAATAGTATAGTTTATTCATGCTTTTTGTAACCCTTATTGTGAAGCTGTAACACGTATCCCTTAAGTAGCTTCATAAATGCATCAGTGCTGGACATGTGCTTATTATTGTCTCTCTTGCTAGACACATTAGTTAACTGTTAATTAACTGTTCGTTAATGCTTATTTCTGTATTAACTAATGTTGATAGTTTCATTACAAACTATTAAATAATGTATAAATCAATAACTTGGTTAACATGAACACCCCGAGTAAATGATTACTGAACACTTCAGTTTAACTGTCAGTTTACTGTTAATGGTTATTACTGCATTAACAAATGTTAATTAATGTACCGTCAAAGTGGTACATTAAACAAACTAGAAATCACTGAATGTGTAGGATAGAAATTTAACTTTATATTAGTGAGACCACCAGGAATTCTTTTGTTGTTCAGTTTTAGTATTTTTAGTTGCTTTAACAGTGAAAAAAAAAACCTCTAGACAGAGTAAAGCAGCTACATGAGTTCACATGATTGACATAAGAAGCAGACTCCCAGTACTACTATGATAATACACATTTATTGTCACATTTACAACATATAAAATGGCACATATAAAAAATACATTTGTAAACGTTAAGAACTGCTTTGGTACCATAGCTTGTGATACAGTGATCTTGTGCATTTTAAATTGCTACAGAAAGTTACAATGTGTTGTTTTAAATGGTGGAGTAAGTATACTGAAAGTTGAAATATTGTGTAAGTGAATGTTATGCAATGCAACAGAAGATTAAAAACATAATTTTTTACATGTACACATATGGCTATCTAGGTTTTCTTGAGTACAGTAGCCCTTCATATCAGCAAGCAACTATAGCTGCAAGACAAAAATCTCTCAGTTTATATACAAAGGCACTTGTGCCACATTGTGCTAAGGCAGTGATACGCTGTTTATTATTTTTACTTCTGATAGTCACCTTTCGTCACAGAAACTGATTTACTGTAACAGCCACATATTTAAGTCAAAAGTTGAATTATTCTATCTTTATTGTATTATTGTATGTATATCTTCATTATGAATATCCACATTTTTTCTAAATAAAGTGCAAATCTGGCACGGAACTATGAAATAAACCTACATAAGACAAGTCAAAAAAATTCACAAATGACACTCAAATACATTTTATATAAATCTCACAAAAAAAGAAATCTGGTAACCTCAATATGGCATAATGTAACCAAAAAGATTTCTCATAGTAAAACAGTGCATGTAGAATTTGTCTGCATTTCAGGCCCTTTTTCAAAACTGTTACAATACAGTGGATATAGTTGTTGGTTGTACTTAAAGTGATACTCCACTTTCCAGGATTAACCCACGTAGTATATACTCACCACCCTGTCGATGTGATGGTAGATGAAAATCTTCAATTTCCAAAACAATCCTGGAGTTTTAGGAGAAACACGATAGCAGCCTCATCCAGTACAATGGCAGTGAATGGTGACCATCGATAAAACGTTAAAAATAGCACACTAAACAAGCACAAAAATTCTCCATCCTGCTTGTGTGGTGTAATCCAAGTGTCCGCTAGCTGCGACATCGAAAATTACCCGCAAAAGATGCAATTTGCTCCATGTTTTTAGCCGAAATATCAGCCTTAGTCTCTGAATCCTGAGGCGCGTTCACGTGAACGAGTATGCACGCGTGAGCCAGTTACATGAGAACAACGTTCACATCTGTAGATATTTAGCTTAGTTGATAAAGCACAGGGTTTCAAATCATTGCTTTTATGTGGCTCCGGGTTCGATTCCCACTTCGGACTAAAGCAAAAATGCCCCCAAAATAACTTTAAAATCAAAGCATATTTAAAGTTATTTTTGGGGGCATTTTGGCTTTAGTTGACAGGACAGCCAAAGAGTAGACAAGAATCAGGTCAGAGAGAGAGGGGATGACACGCAGCAAAATGTCCGAGCTGGGAATCGAACCCGGAGCCATATAAAAACAATGCCTTAGAACTCTGTGCTTTACCAACTGAGCTAAACATCCACGGATATAAATGTTGTTCTCATGTAACCGGCTCATGCGTGCATACTCGTTCACGTGAACGCGCCTCAGGATTGAGAGACTAAGGCTGATATTTCAGCTAAAAACATGGGGTAAATTGCATCTTTTGCGGGTAATTTTCGATGCCGCGGCTAGCGGACACTTGGATTACACCACACAAGCAGGATGGAGAATTTTTGTGCTTGTTTAGTGTGCTAGTTTTAACGTTTTATCGACGGTCACCATTCACTGCCATAGTACTGGATGAGGCTGCTATCCTGTTCCTCCTAAAACTCCAAGATTGTTTTGGAAATTGAAGATTTTCATCTACCATCACATCGACAGGGTGGTGAGTATATACTACGTGGGTTAATCCTGGAAAGTGGAGTATCACTTTAAGGTAAGAAAAATGCAACATAAAGTTTTAAGTCAGTTACTGACTTTCCATGGCTCGTCATGGTTTAATACTAATGATTCTGTATTTTGTTTTCATGTGTGTAAAGTTGTTTTATGGTTTGTCTTTATTTTGTGGTTACAAAAACTAAAGAAATTGTTCATAAAAAAACAAAAAAAAATTACCCGCTTTTCTAAAAATCAACACTGTTTGTGAACCATAAAGGGGAATAAAGTAGTAACAGCCAAAAAGGGGGATTATGGCTAAATGTGACTAAAAATGCACACATTTTATAAGGCCTCATAAGTCTCTGGCTACAAACAGTAAAGGGATCTTAACTTACTGTAAACTGACTCTATAGGAATGTGAGGTGAGTACCGTATTTGTATATTGTGGTAAGCTTCCAATA
>JAJHUR010112438.1:0-16670 GCA_027495735.1 Lutjanus campechanus | reverse complement strand
AACTAAACTAAACTAAACATTACTGGTACGTCCTAAGTGCAACCTTAAAAGGCCCTTTACACCTCTAAAACAACTGGCTGATGGACAAAGGATCTATAATACATGGAATGTGGTGTTATAGTTGAGTAAAGGTTATTTTGCTAACTAATTAAACACCCTTAAATTCTCTTATGAACAAACTACATATTTACCTTTGTTTCCAAGTTTATGAAATGATATTTAGACTGCAGTAACTTGCACACTTTGTGGGTATTAGGAACTAAAATGTCATGAGGAAAATGTCAAAAGATATTCTTGTATATTTAGCTAGCTAGCTAAATATATTTGAACATTCCCTCAACAGATCTGAGCAAGTTTTAAAAATGAAATCATAAATCATAAATGCATACATTAATTTAAGCTGTTTGCACCCGGGGTGGAGTAACCAATGTGGCTATTTACACCCACATGGCAAAGACAAACCATGATCTCTCCCTAAACCTTAACCAGGTAGTTTTGTTTCATAACCGAACCAAGTAGTGTTGTTGCCTAAACCTAAAAAAAATTGCAAATGTAAACTGAAATTTATAATAAAACAAGTGTATGTAATGTAATTTCATGGAATTTCACACTACTGTCAAGTTATAGTCTCCTGGGCAGGACTCCAGACCTGCTCTTCAACAGGTTAGCCTTGTGTTTTCATCCACTGCAGCCTCTTATCAACAGTGAATTAGTTGCTGTTTTTATTATTATATACCCGGGTACAAATAGATACTCTGTTAAATAGGCAAGGTTAGGGTTTTGTCTTGTTTCTTCTGTCTTTTTTTAAATGAGTAGTTCAACATTTTTGAGAAATATGTCCATTCACTTTATTCTCACGTTTTTTAAGAGGATCTGTTCGAGTTACTGTAAGGTGGTGGAGGTGGTTAGCCTAGCTTAGTATAAAGACTGGAAACAGAAGGAAGTAAACTGTTACAGCACATAACTAAAAGCACACCCTGTCATTTTTGTGCCTGTTTCTGTACGAATTAAGACACGATATTAATTAAGAAGGCATCATTTTAAAGTTTAGACAGAGCCAGGCGAGCTGTGTCCTCATGCTTCCAGTCTGTATGCGAAACTAATCACCTCTTAGTGTCTGTCTGTCCTGGGAGACGGATCCCTCCTCTGTTGCTCTTACATTCTTTTCTTGTTAAAGGGTTTGTTGAGGCGCAGTTTCTCTTTATCTGAATCTAAGATCTAACTGAGCACAGAGGGTGTTGTGTACTGTACAGTTAGTAAAGCCCTGTGAGACAAATTACGACTTGAATCTGGGCTATATAAATAAAATGGATCTGACTGAAATCGAGTAGAACTCGCATGCATATTTCCCAAAATGTTGAACTACTTCTTCAAAGGTACAGTGTGATATTATACCGATGCATTGGGAATAAGACTGAACAGTCAACTATCTCACTGACCTGTTATTGGCTAAAGTTTCCCATCACAGGCTAGACAAGCCTGAAAACAGAGCCAAGAGGAGAAGCAGAAGTCTAGTTTTCTCTCTGACTGCTTGAATTACATCATCCTTCTGGGTTGTTATGGAACTTTTGGCCAATGATCCCAATAAACTGCCTACCGCAGCTTTCACATGTTAAATATTATCATTGTGAACTGAATGTGTGTATTTTCCTTTCATGTGGATGTCATTTTGGCCATTCAGGTTGGACTTGTAAATGCATCTCTGCAGACTTCCTGCTTTAATAATGAGTCCATTTGCTACCAGCGACGGACGCCAATTATGCTTTCACACCCGCAAATGACTGCTGCTTTGTTTCCCAGGCATTCTGTACAAAGGCAGCGGAGAGAACCAGTTCATCTCTCTCCAGCCCCCTGTGATCTCCACTGTCATGGGGAATGGGCGACGCAGAAGCATCTCATGCCCCAGCTGTAATGGGCAGGCCCAAGGCAACAAGCTGTTGGCGCCAGTGGCTCTGGCATGGGGCATCGATGGAAGTCTGTACGTCGGAGATTTTAACTACATTCGACGTATCTACCCATCTGGCAATGTCACAAGTATCATGGAGCTCAGGTAAGATCAAGGCCTCGTTCTTGGGGATATTTTAAGAGCATGTTACACGTAGTTTGTTGATTTTAAAAAACATGGACTGTGCAACGTGTTCACTCAAATGGTAGAAATTCCAGGGTTTGAATGAAGGAATTTGTATAAAGTCAAGATAAAAGGATAAATGATGATACTTGATTATACTGTTTTGTGTTTTATATGTGTTACACTGATTTTTCTTCCCCAACTCAAGTTTAACAAGAACAAATAAGAAAATACAGGAAACTTTAGCTGGCCCCTAGAAATGCTAAAACATTCCAAATATCGACAGTTAAAGATTTTGGACCCCACTCTACATTTCTACATTTAGTCCTCCATGTGGGGAGGGAAACCAAAATGGCATGGTGGACAGACTTTCAGTCACACACGTCTTTCCCCTACCCATAGAAATTTGAAATCTTTTCCCTATCCATCTCCATAATTAGGAAAGACATCCTGTCTTCAGCGTGTAATTGGGATGATTTACGCCCTCATGCCAAGTTGGCCTATCTCAGCAATGACTCTGATTCGGCCAGTTGGCTTATTTCAGAGTGGCAGATGTTGATTAAATGTACACTGGGCCATCATCCTTCATGAGACTCATACATGACAAACATATGAAAACCGCCTTGAAAGGACATAGGTCACCACACTTGTTGTGTGCAGATTGGTTTGTAAATTAGTGTTAAGATTACAAAGGTGGAGGTTGGCCAAAAATCAAAGAGGGGAAGTAACTGAAAAAGATTCCTCTCTTCTTCAGGAATCTGCTGATGTACCTGTGCGGTGATCAGCCACTACACGGCAGTTCAGACATAGAGAAGTGTGTAACAGTAATAATGGGAAAGAAGGTGCTGCTGTAAAGGAGCCTGCATGCTCAGCAGCCCTTTCCCAGATAAATAATGGTTTAAGAAATGGTTTATGTCTCCAAGCAACTGTTTTACTCTGTTTACAAGGAGAGAAACACAAAACACTGCTATGAAGACTTGTTAGCCAAATTAAATTTAGTCTCACATAAAAGACACACTAAGGAAAATGTTAGTTCACATTAAGGCTCATTTATGCCCCCTTTATGACTGAAAACAGATACAGCCGTTTCAAACAATTTAACCGTCACTGCTCACATACTACCATGTGTCCTTTACGTTGGCATGGATGTTAAGCAACATATCCACTAGAGGGCGCCACTCTGAGTCAAAAATGACCTCAGAGAGGATGAAGAAGAGTCAAAAGGTTCTGACAACTGAAGAAGGTTCTAATAATTGCAGCGCTGTAGACGGCAGTGGTCCATGTGGCCGTTAAATGTATTGTGAAATGTGAACAAAAGGTTTAAGTGAGGCACTGACAACTTCATCTGCATCTTCAGGTGATTAATCAGCTCATTGGACAAGTTGTTAGTGATAATAGGGCTTTTTTTCACCGTTTGATGTTAAGTTAGCTTTTTTACTAGCATTAGCCAAGCACTACGGTTATTACATACTTTCTCCAAAACTTGAACAATATCCTTAAATGCCCCGGTGACACACTAACAGGCTGCAGGCTAACAGATTTTCGATGTTTTTTTTGTGTGTGTTAACTAAATAAATAAATAAATAAATAAACGTTTAAATAAGTAACAGTGTTGAAATTGATCAGTTTGAGCTTATTTTTTACTGCTGAAATGACATTTTTGTTACCCAAAAAAGGTAGTGCAGGGATTCAAATGTGAACAATTCTCAACCCAACTGCCCCCCACGACTACTCCACCAGTAGTCGTGCTCTGCTCTGTTCCATCTGCGTCTGTAAGCTTACAGAAAACATGCACAAATTACGGATGAAGTGGCAGTAGAGTATGGACTGAAGCCTCTGTCCATATCTGTGTGCCTGATCTTACAGTCAGCATAAATGAGCCTTTACAGTACTGTAGAAAAAGTGCCAAAAGTTTTTTCCATAATATATTATATCCTCATTGCTTGCAGAATATTTGCTTAATTTGTATTTAATGTTATTTTCCTGTAAACATTTAAAGACCAGAGTGGTTTTAGTTTTTGGAGTCCAAATACTCCATATGGGATTCCCTGAATTCTTTTCAGCTGCGCTTAGCATAAAGTCTGTATTTAGATTCTGGCTCCAGTGGCCAGTGTAACAACTAGAAAATTCAATGTTTTCGATATGATTGGTCAAATTGAGAAAAACAGTTGCAATTCAGAAAGGGGCTTTATGAAGATAGGAGTACATATTTTCCTCTCTGCGGGTTGTAACTCTCAGCCACAGCCCTGCGTCTCCACTTTCTGCCAGACAGATCATCTTTCTATAGCGAGTTTCTCTAGTGGCTGTGGTGATTCTTTAAGGGGATACTTTGACTTTCCACAGTACGTATCGGCTCTTTCCTCACCGGATACTGCGAGGACGAAAAGACTGAGTCCTTGTTAGCACTTACTTCTCATGGTTTCAGTGAGAAATATGAAGGCTTTTAGCAAAAAATCAAGTGAAGCCTATAAGTAATTCGTATGCCATGAAAACTGTCTAATAACAACCTTGAAAATGGGAAGTAAAAGTATCCTTTTAAGACTGACAATTTCATTGTCTTGATTTTTTTCTCTTCTTTTCCTGCTCGCTCTGTACCCTGTCATAGAAATAAAGACTTTAGACACAGGTAGGTGTATTCTCTTAGTGCATGTTGATTTAGTATTCTTTGTACATCACCATCTGTATCATCCTCTTTTTAAGTATATGGATAACTCTTTCTTTTACAGTCGCCTTTAGCACCAGTGATTATCGTGCAATTATAACAAACCAATTATAGCTTGATTACATCTAAACAAGAGGAAGAGTACACAGTCTGTCGGTGCAATTGACAAAATCGCTACACGACAAAACTTTTACTTATTTAAAGTACTTCTAAGTATAAGTATAAAAAATAAATAATGCAAGTAAACACCTACAGTATGTGCCTGGTGTAATGCAGTCCAATACAATAGCGCTGTTATAAACAGTGTCATTGTGAAGATTATAATTACATTTACAGTGATGGGGTTTGGCAGATGCTCTTATCCACAGGGGCTTACGCAACTGCTTTGTATTCATGATTAAGACAACAGCATCAGATCAACTGAGGATGCACATTGGTGGCAATTACTTTGTCCCAGTGATTAACTGGACCGTAAGCGCCAGAGGTGCTACACGGAGTGAACCGGAGTAACTTTGTTAAGCTGGCTGCCAAGGTGCTGTCGTCCCTGGTGTGACAACGGGATTATGTGATACGAATATGTGACTTTTGCATGAATTTAAAATCTAAACTAGTTTTCCCTGAGTCGTCCGCCGCCACAGCCACAGCTGTTTCACTCGAGCTAATTCCAGCGGCTCAGATCAGATACGGTACAGTTTTTGATCAATGCCTGCATCCGAGTGTTTCCTTGTAAGCACCACATGACCACCAGAGAAGATAAATAAAGCTGTCATCTGCGGTGAAGTGCAACATTATCAGTCACCACAATAAACTTTCCTCCAAAGGTCTTTGTAGCTCTGATGATGGAGGATGGATCACTACAACTGTTCAGGTCACTGTCAGTCCATGTGACTTATGTTTCTTTTAGGTTTGTTTGTGAGAAATGGAATACACCTGTCTGGTCCACATCAAAGAAAACGAACTACAGATGAGAACGTAGCTATATTAATTGCCTCATGATAAAAATGTAGATTTATACCCATTTATACTTCCAATGGTGTGTTCAATTCATAAAACATACAACATATGTACGTAGCTTCCAAAAGGCCCATTTGTAACGTTTAAGGTTTTATAAATAACTATTTATGCTGGTTTTCTGCGTAAGTCATACTTCAGATCAAAGTTGATCAAAAGTCCATTTTATAAATGAGGGAAAGTAAACTTGGTCTTGATGCATGTTTCACAAGAATCTTGTGAAAGTTTAAGCACGCTTCTTGGGTCTCGTAGACAAACAAGCACGAGAGTTGTTCAAAGATGTTGACGTGGCTGTTTCTTTTATACTTATGTAAGGCAATTTGCATAACTCTAACTTGTTTACAAGAGTTGAATTAACCAGTTGGCTTGCTTGGAGTGCAGATCAGCACTTCACATTGTTGAGATGTTAATGTTTGCACGTCGGCTCCTCTGCCTACTGTGTTACCCATGATACCCTCCTCTGTGAAGGTTGGCAGAGACGTTTAAAACCGGTATTATACTTTTTTCCTTGTCTGTGTGTGGGCAAGGGTCCGAGCGACATGAATCTCGTCATCAGGGGGTGTATGCATAGGCTCTGTGCAGACATCTGCTAATGCAAATTTGTTGCGACAGCACGGACATGTCCGCAAACTGGTCCGTGCAACCACTACGCTGAGCCTGTAGATGCCGTTCTACTATGCACATGTGGACGGCGTCCACCAAGTGGACTCCAGAAAGTGGTCTAAACAGAACTAGATTGCATTTTGGTGTCTGCAGCGGACTGTGTGCAAGTATAATTTAAGGATAAGTGTTGTTTAATGTTGGCAGAAGCAGAATTCCAGCTTGTCAGAGAATCAGTATTAGAGAGAGTTTGGTGGCTGATTATAGCCAGGAAATATTCCATTCTTGCTGGAATAGGAGCAACAGTGTGTTGAATTTAAATTTAGCCACAAGAGGCCTGTGAAGCAAGCGCAGACAGAGTGATATCTGAAAGCTTGAGCAGGTTGATACCATGAAAGCTGCTCAGTTCTGGATCAGTTAGAGGCTTCTGATTGCCTGACCAGGACATTGTGAGCCATAACTTGAGTCAGGTATAATAGGTATGGAACTTAAAAACCACTGGACTGTTGGTCAGATGTCCTGCCACACAGTTTGAGGTGATATTTTGTACCTAGTAGAAACCAAAATATTAGATACAAGACCACATAATAAAGCCTTAAAATTTCTGAAGCTTCACAAATGCATTATTTATAGCAGAGCTGTTTTATTGGACTGCATAATGTTATACAGGTGTTTCATTTATTGTGTCCACCCCCTGAAGGTTGACTGTAAAAGAAAGGGTTACTAATGTACGTCTTGCTGAATTCTTTATAGGAACTTGATAGCAGCCGCCTATTTTGGGCATTTACTTTGACTCATAATAGCTGTCAGGTTTTATGACTCCATCTTCATCATTTTACAAAGATGTTTCATTGCCACATTTATTTTGCCGTCACATTATCCCACTTCTAAAGCCAACCAGTATTGACTGAGGTACCATTAAGCTGGAGTACAACCAGAAAGGCCATGTTTACGACTGCACCGTAAAGCAAGCTATTTTTCATGTTAACGGCCTCTGTTTTTAGCTCTTTAATGACACTTAAGCACCTGCTATTTATCAACTCTGCCTTATTAGAAAAGGTTAATTCAATAGCATTTCAGGATTTTGAATTTGTTTAGAAGGGATAATCACATAAAATGTTAATTTCTTCAAATCTAAATATTAGTCATTGAAGTGTTGTAAAATCTTTTCATTCCTAATCCTTGGCACATTAGCTTTCTGACTAAAAAAGGGTTAGATCAATTACGAGACAGAATGCAAATAAGCACAACCAGATGCAATGCCATTAGTTGTTGCACTTTGTTAACATAAGCCAGTCATTTCTGTGATCTCCAAAGGCTTTTCCCCACAGGGGAGTGATAACAAATAAAAATGATCTGGCTCACAAGTTGTCATTTGTGCTTTGTAAGCTGGAAGCCCACTGCAGTGGTATCTTGTTCAATTCTGTTTGACTTCCATCTTTTCAACCTTCCCTGTCTCATTTTTTGTCTTTTATTTTTTTATTCACAAAGGCTCTGCCCCCCTTTTTTTTCTTTTTCTTTTCTTTTTTGCTGCGGCGGAGATTCTTCACACAGTTTTTCCACATTATTTCCCTCTTCACTTCATTATCCACATAAATGACACTGTTTCTACTAGGTTTAAATTGATAATAAGGTTTTTATTTTAAGCTGCAGCTGGGCTGGAAAGAAGTTGCGCTTAATTAGCCATTCACCGTGTGTTTTAGGAAATAAACATGACAGCTTAAATGCGAAGACCGTAACCTGATTAAACATTGGCATTAACTCTGTCATGTCTTCTAATGAAATTTGAAAATAGTCTGAAGAAGATAATTTTATTCATTACATTAAAATAACATATGAAGGATACAGAGGTTGCTGTATTTAAACAATACATTAATTTACATTACTTTTAATGGAGAGGTATAATGTAATGAAATCTCTGTAATATTCTTGAGTCTAAACGTTTTATTCAGAAGGAAAATGAGGCAAAATTTCATCAGCGGTCAGTTGAGGTTTACAGACCACAGTTAGGGTTAAATCAGCACCATTAAAAGACTATTTGGCTGCTTTGTAAAGGAAGTACATTTGAATAAAATTTTGAAGGGGGGAAAAAAGGGACAATGCATAATGTATAACTGAGTTACTGTCTTGAATGCAGTAACAACCCGGCACACCGGTATTACCTGGCAACTGATCCAGTAAGCGGCCAGCTGTACGTGTCAGACACAAACTCTCGGAGGATCTACCGACCGAAAACCTTAACGGGGACCAAGGATCTGCAGTCGAACGCAGAGGTGGTGGCAGGAACTGGGGAGCACTGTCTGCCCTTCGATGAGAACCACTGTGGAGACGGAGGCAAAGCTCCAGAGGCCTCTCTCACTGGACCCAAAGGTATGGTTTCAGACTAATGAAGCTGTTGTACTGAAATGGAGGGGCGGGACACGCTGATGGGTTTCTCGGTCAGGAGTGGCAACTGCTAAATTTAAATTTATGTGTGTCATTTGGGCCTGTGCCAACTCCAGCTTGACTGATTTTTAATGGATGAACTTTAGTTGTGGTTCATGTGTGGAAGTAAAAGTAAGCAGTGACTGTCAGCTAAAGAAAATAACAGACCAGGGATGCACAATATTGGATTTTAGATAATATTTTTCAACTAATTTTGGCTAATGTTGATATATGCACATATTTTTTTTCCACCTAATTGCAGAGAACATCAAGTCGCTCCTATAGTGAAATTAACATATTATGATGGCCCACTGGCAGATGTAGACATAAATTACAATACTTTTCAAAATGTACATATTCATTAGGCAGAAGAAAAAAATACTGCTGACTTTTTTTTTCATTTGTGCCTCTTTGTTCTTCATAAATTTGTCATATTGATTGTGGTGATGCTCTAAGATGGATAATACCTTTTTGTTGTTGTTGTTGTTGAAGGAATGCAGTTTGGCTCCTCCTTGCATGACTGACACAGAGCAATCATTGCAAATAACTTTTCTATCTGTTTTGCAGGCAGACATCTTCGCCCTGCATGCGCATAAATAAAGTATCAACTTATCAACCCGTGTCCGGTTGCATAAACCACTTTAAGCTTCAAACTTAAGTTTGCAAAATATTTCCCTAAGCGAAGGATTTCACTTTGGTTCGTTGCATGAAGCCTCTTGGTCGTCTCTTTGCCTAACTTTTTAGACGAAGGCTTTCATTGTAGTTAGTCATAATGTAGCACCTGGGCATTTCAGTTACCATAGTTACGCTTCACTCAGTATTCTTTCATTTTCTTAGACAGCATTGATCTCACTTGGTAGCTAGCATAGCTAACACACTTAGCCTGTGTTAGCTAGCTTCTCCAAAAGGGCAACAAGAAAAAACAAAGCCAAGGATAATGAGTATGCTGTTCTCTAAAAATATGGAAATTAAAAGCACATAATCCAAAGTAACTTTGATTAAACAGGCATAATAAATACACACAAGCAGAAGACATGGCAAGAGGTAACTGACTAATTCAAAAATCAACAAAGTCATTAAGAGGAGAGCAGAGGAGATCGGAGATCAATCAAAAACTAGTGAGTTTCAATAAAAGCCTATGTTAACATATGAGACAGAGCTGTGTTAACGTTTGGCTAACTAGCTACAAAGCTGCTCATGCTAACATCTAAGCTATACTCTCCAACAAGTTTCACATCATTCATAGTGTCCAGTGAGTTTTTCCTTCCCTAAAAAATGTCTCTCGGTATCTCCTCCTCTTCAGTCGCCATAAATTCAGTCATTTTCCTGTGTTCCACAAATTGTTTGACTTTTAAGGGGCTGTTATGGGTCCCTTAAAATTTCCTGAGGAAAATGGTTAAAAGGGACCTTTTAGCAAATACTTAGAGATTTAAAGGGGTTTCCCTTAAATCACCCTAAGGAAGTCCTGTGAAGTGGTGATTTTATGCATTTTTTCCATCCTTAGATGAAAATTAAAGGT
This sequence comes from Lutjanus campechanus, assembly GCA_027495735.1. NCBI lineage: Eukaryota > Metazoa > Chordata > Actinopteri > Lutjaniformes > Lutjanidae > Lutjanus > Lutjanus campechanus. The sequence continues at coordinate 6,386 of JAJHUR010112438.1, read as the reverse complement.
AAACCTTAGCCTAAGTGCTTTTATACAAGCAGGAACTGTCATATAGGCAAGAATGTTCTTTTCAAGTCAATATGATGTTTCATTTTAAAGCCCAAAGCCTTTGGCTGGTACCAGTGACATGCTGATATTATTGTGCATCCCTAAAACAAACACTTTGTAAATCAAGCCTGTGTTCTGCTGCTGCCACCCAGCAAAAAAAAAGCTGTTGTTGTTTTCACTTCCAGAGATGTAATGCATATTTTATTTTGCATAATTGGACATTCCTGTAAATATCACTTTAAATGTACACTTGAAGAACTGTTACTTCAAGAGTTTTTCCTCACAGCTCTTGTAGAAAGCCTCCAGGCCTTTTTAAAGCATAAAGTAAAAGCAACCCGCAAATCGATACCCGCTATGCAAAAATCAGTCGTCCGCATTCAAAATAGCACATGGTCATTTGTGCTTGGATTGCTCACTTTTTCATGGATTCTTCTGGATGAAAAGCCTAAGATGAATTGTTTTTGCGCTAGTTGTTGCCCACTCTGAATGCCAACTGCAATAGCACAGCTTCAGCTGGGTGATAAAGGCTTGAGTGAAGGCAATCTGAGGGAGCGACTCTAATGATGGAGTGGGTGGGAGCCGAGACCAGAGAAGAAACAGCAGATGGCTCCTTTTTTTTCCCTCCCTCCCCTCAGACATTTGGTGAACTCTGCTCAAATGTGACACTTTTCATCTGTCTGAGAATCTCAGACTGTCAAATAGCCAGCTCCCAAGGATTCACCGTAGGCTCCCTCGGCTCGTCAATGTTTTAGCAGAAAGCAATCTTGCGCAGACCCAGCCACAGGTCAAACCAAACCACTCACCTTCCATAGAAGCTTTTAAAGACTTCATTGGAAAGGAAATTATACTCCGGTGGTATGATTGAAGTTAAAGCTCATACCAAACATTTTAAAATCCTCTAAAAACTAAAGAAGACGAGCCGGTCTCAGCCTTTTGAATTAAAGCCAAAACCACGGTGCATTTAACACCAATGCGGAGAATGAAAAACAGTCTCCTTGCATGTGAGGTAGGATTAAACTCCCATAGGTGCTGGTCTCTATTAAGCAGAACGGTGACACAGAGAGCAATGTGCAGGCTGCCGTCGTCCGTTAATGTATTTTCCCAGTTTGGGACGAATGGTTATTGCAACTCCACACTGGCGCGGCTGCAACTTACAACTCTGAGCTGACACTCAATCATTGAGACAATTTAGTCCACAGTTGTCGCCATGGCAACTGCCTGTCTTTCACCCCTTTCATCTAAAATTGGCCGAAGCTGTCATTTCCGCTCCCTCGCTCATTCATTTCTCAAATGGTGTGCAGATTGTTGATGATTGCCGATGTCAAAAAAATCTCCCAAACTCACCGCTCATTGACACCCCTCCCCTCACCTCCTGAGGTCCTCTTTTAGAGAGGAGGGTTACAAGATGCGGCAAGTGCATATATACCGTATGAATACAGCCTTTCCCACTTCTGCCTTAGAAATTATTTAATAGCAGAAAAGCAGCCTATGAATTATTGACAGCTGTGCTTTTTGCAGTGACCTGAATAATGGGAAGGCAAGCTTGACACATGTATCCATCGTGTTCTGTCCACTGAGTCATGCAAGCAGAGATGCCGCATATCTACCATGTTTTCCTGTTATCACAAGTATTTTTTTTTCCCTCTCCTTTTCCCCTTTTTCCTCCCTCTCACCTGGTGTCAACAGGCATCGCCGTGGACAAGAACGGCCTGATTTACTTTGTCGACGGCACCACAATCAGAAAAGTGGACCAGAACGGCATCATCTCCACTTTCCTCGGGTCCAACGACCTGACATCAGCTCGCCCTCTCACATGTGACAACAGCATGGACATCAATCAGGTGACCTATAACACACACACACACACACACACACACACAGTTGTTAACTCTGCCTGCGTGCTCAGCAATGCACAGAGCATGTCGCAGCGCCACCTTGTGCCCCCGCCCCTCCAGCCCCCTTTTTCAGTTTCCTCACCCATGACTCATCATTGATATGCAGCGTTATATAACTGCATATACAGTGTATTACATACACAGTATAACTCATCTCTTTTTTTTAATGAAGGATGATCTTTCTGGGTGACTGGTTTTGGAGTGAGAGGCAGACATGCAGGGGTGTTTTTTTTTTTTTTTTAATTTACCTCACCATCTATGTTATTATTAATACATCCCAAACTCTCTAGTGAACTGGGTAAAAAAGCTTTTTTGCATGCCGCTCCCTCTGTCTGGAACCTTGTGCAATTAAATTTAAAATTGCCAAAACTGGTCTGTTTCTGGGAATTTCAATCACTGCTGCAGAAACTATATGTTCTGCCTCCTGGCTGCTATTTGGCGGAGTATTAGAATCTTTATGTTTAGTGTAATTCATATATTGTTTGATAGCATTAAATCATTCCTATTTATTTATACTGATGACTTTATATTGCCCTTAGGATGCTTTGTTTCAAGGATGTGATCTTTTATATGATCTTTATTACTTTATTTATGGTTTTATAATCCCATTTTGTTTAAATCTGATGTTGCAAGCTGTTTTCTGTTATCTGCTTTTTGATGTTAGTCACATCATTATTGCTGCCTGTCTCAGCCAGGATACGAATGCACGAAAAAGAGAACAGTTTAATCTCAGTGAGGTTATCCTGGTCAAACAAATGTCAAAAGGACAGCTCATATCAAAAATACATATTTTTCCTCTGGTCCGTAGCGCTATTTATCCATCTAGATTGTTTTGATGTCTGTTGACAACTGCGGAGATATGGGCTGTGGAGATTTCTGCTGTCTCTCTAATATAATGGGACTAAATGTGCTCAAAGGACCGAAGAAATACATTTAAAAAGAGAGAGACTGGTTCCTACATGAAACTGCTCACAACAAAGTCCGTGGATTATCTGCAGCAATCCGGTCATGATTTCTGGAAAGAGACACTGTTGTGAAAATACATTTTACAAATTTTGAAATGTGTTGTTTTTTGGTGCTTTGAGCCATCTAGTTCCATTATATTTAAGGGAATCTTTACAGCATCTTTAAAACCCTGCAGCTCACACTAGAATTATCTTAATTATTATGCACACTTTGGGTATAAGCTTGCCATCGGTTGCTTGGTTTTAGTCGGCGTTGTGGCATCAGCTATCTATGTCTTCAAAGTCCCCAGGAAACAACAACCTCTGAGCGGCAACCTACACACTGACAATGGCAAATTAGCATCTGGGGTGCGGTACAAACATGAACAAGCTAGCAGCTGTTACCTTTTCTTTCGGGGTGATTTAGCCATTTTAATGCCAAGGGCATGAAAAGTTCCCCCACGACACTATTTTGCAGTGGTAAAAAAAAGAGTCACTGCATCCTGACTCTGCCCAAGACGATTGGTTTAAAGAAATGGGAAAAAAAGGCAGGGCATTTTTTCCACAATAGCATAATGTGCATGTGTAAAGCCAGACCTTTCTCCAGCGCTGAACGCTGTGGTGAGAGTTCTGACTATGCAAGATTAAAACTATCTTGATGGATTAATAGCTCTGCAGGCCAGAGGAAAAATATGTATTTTTGATTTTTGGGGTCAACTGTCCCTTTAAATATAAAAATAAACATTTAATTGGCAGATCTTATTCAGAGAAACACAAGAGTGACATCAGTGGGAGAAGCTCTAATTCCTAGAACGCCAACACTTTGACGAGCTTGGAGAGGAACTCCAAAGATGAAGGAAAAGGGTTTCTTTTTTTTTTTTTTTGCTCTCAGCTCGACAAGAGCAGAGCATTTTCTCTGAAAGTACAGAGGGAAAATATGTGCAAGGAGGAAGAAGTGATTTAGGCAGGAAGTGGAGACATGAAGTGTTTATTGAAGAGATGAGTTTTCAGGTCACGGCAGATGATATGGAGGGAAGAATAATTACTCAGTTTGGGGGGCTTGTTTTGATGTGGCTGGAGCTGAATTAGTGTTCCACTAGAAATACTCAGGATTGAGGACACTTACACCATACATGATAATGACGAAGTGCTCAGTTCGGAGCGCGGAAGACCTTTTCTCCTGCACCACCTGATGACGGCTTCCTTTATCCAATAAAATTTACCATCTACCTGTGAATGAGGTGACATGAAAGCAGCGCCCTGTCCCCGCACAATAGGTTACACCATTACAATGTCATGACACTTCCCTGCGCTTAAACGCTAACATCCCTCCTCATTTCACTCTGGAGTTTTAAGATCTGACTTAAGATGAATAATGAAGACAAATAAAAACAGAAAAAAAAAGGCTTTTGTTGTATGAAAACGGATGCATTCCCAGTGTCTTATAGCCTGTTTCTGCAGAAAGTGAAATCTTAAGTGTGCTGGCTGTCGAGAATGAAATTGCCACAGGATCAGGTTCTCCCACCTCGTACATGTGTGCACCAGACATAACAGTGGGTTGTTGTTGTTTTTTTTGGTTTGTTTTTTAACTAACCAATTTACATTTTAATTAGATTTCTGATGTTCTAATGCAGATCAGCTTACAAAAAGAGAGAAAGGGTACAAACAAAACACTTAAACCGAGATGGGAAGGACTGCAACAGTCAAAACCAAATGACCCTGACAGCTGATATCACAAATACTGTGTCCCGTCGAGAGGTTAGAAAATAATAGAAATGTATTAACGGGAGTAAGAACTAGGAAGAAAATTAAAGGGTGTTTTTGGCAGCGTAAGAACATTTTTAATGTAAACAGAAGAGAGTACAATCTGCGTTTGTTTGTGTGGGTGGGTGGGTGGTGAACATGAAGGGGAGAGAACATAACAGAACATAAAGACAAAGGATTAAGCTTGTCAGTTTTTGCTAATTAACCAAGTCATTTGGTTTGAGCCAGTGAAGACATGGTTTTGGCGCGACGGTGTGATCCTCAGGCATCCCAGCCAGAGAATTGGCTCGGTGCAGTTTAACTAGTGGCAGCCTTAAAGGCAGTGCGTTTTATTATTAATCACCCTGTGGAAAAGCACAATTCAGGAGCGTTTTGACAGTTTTAATGACACAGTTATGTATTTGAAGGCCAGGCCAGTCATTTGTGCTGTTACAAGAAGCTTTTTATTCACTGACACATTTCTGACGAGCAGACTGTAATGGCTGGCTGGGGTTAACGATTTGGGATTGTAATATCAATTTGTTATTTTTCCAAGATGTTTTTAGTACTGCTCTTACTCTTACCGAGAATTTTTTTTTTTTCCAACTTAATTTGAAATACTTAATTTGTCATCCAGTGTGTAGCTCCTCTGTCAGGTTGCAGCACCAGTTAGTGCAACACACATGGTGGCAGGAGCGCAAGACGTGCACGCTCAGGGTTATTTTTGCAGCTATACTATAGCCACACATGGGGTGAAGACCTGACACTTCACTTAGTTTGATATCTCAGTAGCAGCATGAGAAAACTTAATACAGATAAAAGTGTTCTTCTATGAGGGAATACATTGTCAAAGGCTAGTGGAACAGATAGCTTAAAAGAGTGGGACTTTGTTTATAGCTTGCTCACAGCTGAACTTACTCTGGGTACGTCAGCCTACACACATAACTGTTCTCAAGATGTATTCATTATAGTCATGTAGTTGATGTTACAACATCACTGCATTGTTTTTCTATGCTTGCAGAGTTTAGAAAATCCCACCATAAAAAATTTGGAAGTTGCATCATTGTTCACGAGCCCACAAACTGCGCTCGTGCTTGAGTCACTTCTGCTGAAAAAGGACCAGCAAAATGAATATTCATTGAAATGGTCATGATTACTTTGAGTAAGCAGCTATTATCTTTTATTTGAAATCTACAACCCAAATTCCAGCAGAGTCGGGGCGTTGTGTAAAACGTAAACAAAGACAGAATGCAATGATTTGCAAAAACTCGTCGATATTTAATTGAATACAATGCAAAGTCAAGAGATTTTTGCAAATATACAGTCATATACATCACCTTCTCTTTGACCAACATTCAGTAAGTGTTTGGGAACCGAGGACACTAATTGTTCAACTGTCTCATTCTTGCTACGTCTACGTCTTCAAGTGCTCAGCAGTCCGAGGTCTGTGTTGTCATATTTTGTGCTTCATAATGCACCACACATTTTCAGTGAGAGACAGGTCTGGACTGCAGGAAGGCCAGTCTAGTACCCAAACTCTTTTATTACGAAGCCACGCTGTTGTAACACATGCAGAATGTGTCTTGGCATTGTCTCTGACATCGTCTGGATGGCAGCATATGTTGCTTCAACACCTGTATGTGCCTTTCAGCATTAATGGGGCCTTCACAGATGTGACAGTTGGCCATGCCACGGGCACTAACACACCCCAGTATCATCACAGATGCTGGCTAACGATCAAGATGGTCCTTTTCCTCTTTAGCCC
>JAJHUR010112436.1:0-16211 GCA_027495735.1 Lutjanus campechanus | reverse complement strand
TGTTATGATATGTATATGAATTCCTCTCTCTCTGATCTCTGTTAACAGCAAACAGATTCCATTCAGCTATGAAGCAGCAGTTTATACCTTTACAAGCTGTCCCACATGCAGTGCAGATTATGTAACAGTGCTTTTCTGCATCATAAAACCCGCTGCATTATTGTTATGACAGTCGAGACTGACCTGAGATGAACGAGCCTCGTGATTCATTCAGGGGAAGCTTGCCTGCTTTTGTTATGATGTGTTACAGTCACTCCTGTGCATTGCTGAGCAACTACTAAACTGTTCGTTCGCTGTCAAATAAAGAGGTCGATGGCATCATTTGTGCAGAGAAAGTGACACATTAGCTTCCCCTGCTTTTGCTGGTGGTCTCTTAATCACGTGACTGTAATCTGAGGTATTTTAAGGTCAAACCTGCGGAGGCCCTGAGAGGCACGACAGAAAAAACATTCTGGTGATTCTTTTTCAAAGTCTGATCTAGTGTTGTTTTCTTTCATGTGAGCTTCAATAGTGGTGCACTCCAACTTCTTGTGGTCACAACAAGTAGTACAACAAGACAAACAAACAAACAAAAAAACAAAAAAATCCGTGAAAAAAGTAAAAAGGTGTGAAAAAAATCCTGGCAATAAATTATAAAAATAAAATAAAAGTTAAAAGAAATCACTCACCAAAACTTTTTTCCACCTGTTTTTAAGTCACATATGGAGCCCTTAAGAGCTTATGGAAAAAAAATCTTTAGGTTCTTGTGTGCAGTATCCCATGCGCACAAAAAAGTTACCCGTGCACATCTCGTTCACACAAGAAACTTTAACATGCGCACAAGAAACACACAGGATCCCATGTGCATGAGAAAGTCTTTCAGGCAGCTTCAGCTCACAGAGCTGGCAAAACACCATTAACTTCATGGTGAAGTTAGTTTTAAGTTGGACATTCGTCAGACAGCGACTCTGACTCCAGCAGCGTCTTTTTACGTCGTGTCACCCAGAGTTGAAAGTACAAAGACAGTTCACCTCCGAGCCCACAAGGGTTTCACTTAGTAACCATCAATAAACTACTGACTGAATTTAATGTTATTTTCAGTGATGAAACATATAGCACACTTATTTAACTAATTTATTTCTTGCAAATATTTGAATAGAAAATAACTGCATTTATTTCAATAGCTTCCATGTCATGTGACCCAGTGACTCCAAATCAATGCCGACGTTCAGACTTTCTTCTCAGCATGGGAAATTCTTGTGCGCAAACGATTAAAGTTTGTTTTATTTTTCCATGTCCGAACACACTGGACATGTAAAAACAATAATTAGACAACAAAACAACAACTTGGAGTGTTTGTTTATTGCAATTCATGAACAGAAAAAGGTCGTTCAAAAACCTGTCAAACAATAACTGTAACAACACGGACGAAGAGTTTCTGAAATATTTATTCGAGGGAATTAAAAAGACGAAATGCAGCAGGGCTGAAGTGCATTTCTACAAACAGTGAGCCCCGCGGTGTCTATGAAGCCCTACGATGTACAACAGGTAATAAACAAACACAGTAACAGTCATAACACAATAATACTAGGATGCACATTCTTACAGAATGACTTGTCTGCAGTGTCTTCTACAAGCTAAGCTACTGTTTCTGCTAAATGGCAAAAATATAATACTTCAAATAGCGCGTCATCTCTTGGAAAATAACAGCAGGGTTATTTTATTTTGAAAATAACAATAAAAATCTTGATCTTAGTGATTTATACAGCTTATATCACCTTGTTTCATCTCCATAATCAGTCCCGTAAAGGGTAGTAGTACAATGTCTGGTGAAATTTAAAAAGGCCTTGCATTAAAGTAATAAATACATTTCTCCCATCCCAAAACTTCACCCACATTCTGCCTCATTTTAAAAAATAGTGTTATGTATAACAACAGCTTCAAGACTCTTGTGTTATTTATTAGCACATGATTTCTTATTATCCAGATTTGGACATAAAACAGGTTATTTACGTTTGCTTAAAATGAAAATAAATTCATGTTGATTTAATACAGCCTCGTGGATGTGTTCATGTACAGTAACAGTCGCCTGAGAGATCTACTTTCCCACCTTTTTTTACAATATTTTAGGATTTATTCTCACTTTTTTTCACATAAGGAATGTTGTCAGGCAGCCAAACTTAGAAATATGGCATTTGTAAAATACAGATTTATTGGCAAAGTCCTCCTGAGCACCACCTGTGCGTGCAGCGGCCTCCGAGGTGAAATTCCTCTGGCTGTCAACACGACCCACAATGCACCTTTTCCACACCTGAGAATAACTTTCCATTGATTTCAACATACATCCTCAATCATGCTGTTTTCAGGGTACAAAATTGAAATATAAGACCTTCATATTTTTTTCTGTGCTGACATTTAATGTGTTCACATACATGAATAAAGGTGTAAACATGATTGAAATCATTTGATTGGTGTGTAATAACCTATAGCGATCAATGTGGGAATGCTGGATGTGATGCAACACACGTCTAGGCAAACTGAAATCATTCCTCGTGGTGCTAAATCAGCCGGGAGAGGGTCAGACTAAAGGAGAAGCAGAAGGCTGAGTTGTCTCAGGTATGAATGCACAGGTTGGGGGGAGAGAATAAAGGCTACAAATCATAATAATAATACTGTGGTTGATGGTCAGTGTTGTGTAGAAGAGGGATGAGGCTGAGGGGGACAAAAGGTTCAAGGCTGGGTCACTGCACTGGGCTCCTTGTCATAGATGTAGCTGCCCACACCACCAGTGTTCACGCCTGGAAAGACCACAGGGACAGCAGAGGGTTTGTCACTCAGGGGTTAACAGAGAGAGGGCAAAGAGAAGGTGCAGCGTGAGCAAGGAGAGGTTGCAACACATTTCCTGTACGGGCTCAACACAACATTATGATGAAATGGCTCTTGAGTAACACTCATCATGTGCAACATGTGCAGCAGCGTGGATCATGTGCTCAAGACATACGACATTCTGTTTCAAGTGTAGCTGACAAGTGGTGGGTTGACAGCACCCCCTAGCGGTTACCTTTGGGCCCGAAGAGGACGGCGTAGCAGGGTTTGTGGCAGTAGGGCTGGCCGTCATGCTGGAATGTTAAGAAAATACAGACATTACCACAATAAAAGCGTTTTTCTTTTCTTTCAAAAAGTCAAAGCATGCTGCTTTGAAAAGATATAAAAGTGATAAGAAAAAAAGGAGTGGTTGAAACCAAACTGACACCAGATGAGAAGAATATCAAAATATGTATATCACTATTTATGCCATGATCAATTTAAACCTGAGAAAGTTAAAATATATAAACTGAGTTCTGATGAAAGAAAAGCATGAGTTATAAATTAAAAAAAAAAAAGTCAGACACTATGTAAATAAACAATAAAGGTGTCAAATTCAATGCAAAGTCACTAAACTGTACCAGATATAAGAGTGATCCTGCACTATAATTATTTAGTCAGATGTTTTAATTAAGAAAAAAACAAGTTGAAAAGGGTTTTTTATTATTTGGTGAGAGGCTGGAAAGACTTTAACAAAGGGAAACTTTTGTTTTATTATGATGAAAAGGACTTTTTCATGATGTGAATCAGGTGTTAACTTCTGCACTCCCACCCTATTTTTAACTATTGTGTGATTTTCCTGCTTGTATCCTGTACAATCCAAATCTATGTGCTATATTCTATTTTAAATAATTTTCTATAACAATTTCTTCTTAGTATAATGCAACACACCAAATGTGTAGTACAACATGTGCACAATTATCCATATATCTGTATAAGTGAAAGGTGTACATAGTTTTTTGTCCTTTAATTTTCTTTTTCTTTTTTTTTTTGGTCATATATGATATTTGATTTCAGAATTTTCTTTACTATTTATCTGTGACATAGTGTTTATTTATTTAGTATTGATTAGAGGTGTAATGAGAGAGCTGGAGCTCAAGTGTGTGACTGAAGCTTTTACTTAATTCACTTGTCTGAATGTGCGATTGTTTTACCCTGTCAAGTACTTTGTAATCTCATTTTGCAAAGAATTCTATAAATAAAGATTATTATAATTACTGTATTATTATGATTATTTCTGTCACAGTGTTTCCTTTCTGTTTATTTCTGCTCATCTGTTTTTCCTTCCTCATTATTTCCACCTCCTTGTTCTCACCTCTGCGTGGCTGCCAGGAGCCAGAGTCTTGCTGCACCTCTCACAGCGCAGGCAGGGTCGATGCCAGTCTTTGCCCAGTGATGTCACCTTCTCAGCTATTGTGACACAAACACACAGAAACACACAGACACACACACACACCTGTGAGACACATGGCGACCACTTGGCAGGTTCACACCTTTTCCCCTCAGCTTGTTTCCTAGAAGTGTGGAGCTACTCACCAAAATACACCTTCTTGTTGCAGCGGGGACACAGGTTGGCTTCTCCGGAGAAAGTGGTGATGCTGCCAGCTGCCGACACATTACAGACACATTATAATACTGGAGGAAATGGAAATACTGAAAAGGTACGGCAAGGGAAATGCTTCAAACCACTAATCTTTCCAGTTGGGTGTAAAACCAATGTACTAATAATGTCAGGGTATAAAAATAATATTGAGCCAAGTCCTAAACAGCTTTTATATGTTTTGAGAGGGAATTATTGAGTAATGAGGCTAATTTTGCCAATTCAGATATTGTAGTTGCCAAGTTAAAACACTTCATTCACTCCCTCTTATAACAGCCAATCATCAGAGCAGAGAGATGTTTAGTGTGCATGTAGTGATCTGCTGGGAACTGCAGGTGGAGCCAAAAGGCAAAGACATTAGTTTGGTTATTTCTGTCATAAAATAACCAACATATAACAAAATATTTCATATATTTACCAAAAATAAACAAACACAAGCACACAGATTCAATCTTACATAAAACATCAACATGCAGAGACTAAAATAAAAATATAAAATAGTATAAATAAAAGTAAAAAACAAAAAACAAACAAAAACAAACTGAAGCATGACAGGATAAAAACACTAAAAGTTGAAATAACTTATTTCTATAGAGATCCTGCTACATCACTGACTGAACGCTGTGTGCAGATTTAATTACAGAGATACAGTATTATATAACTGCACATTTTATATTTCATTGTACATTACAACAAAAAAAGAGTTTTGTTCTTGTAAATTTATGATTTTAATTCAAGAGAATTTCTGATTTCTTTCCTGCAAACAAGTAACTTTTTTCCTTGTAAATTTGTGTTTTTTTCCTTAGAAATTTACCACTTTGATCTCAAAGAATTTCCAACTTTTTCCCCTCAGAAATTTAGGACTTCAATCTTGGAAATTCTGTGTTTTCTTGCACATTTATAAATTTGTAATCTCATAAAATACTCCTTTTTTTTTAATCATACATGTGAGTTTCTTCTTGCAAATTCATCATTTTCATCTCAGAGAATATCAATGTTTTTTGCTCAGAAATGTACAACTTTAAACTCAGAAAACTCAGAGTATTTTTCATAGATTATTAATGTCGTCTGATAAACTGTTCCAAATTTAGCCTCCATACATTTAAAGGATTTAGATGCAGAAAGGTCAAACTCCTAAATCGTTGATGGGTTTTCTAGCTTCAACAGCCGAGTGGTTGGAAAAGATCCACTAACTGAGAACTGCACCGAAAGATAAATGGACAAAAAACACCCTTTTTTTTCTTGCTGACAGGGATTTCCCAGAACACACACCCTATCTAACATGTCTGAGAAAATCCTCCTGAAGTCCCGAAAGACTTTCAGTATCGATGTTCTTATCATTGAGTCAGCAGCAGCTTTCCTCTCAGCCTGCAGCTTCTTGAAAACACCAAAAGTCTTAAGGGACAAACGCCCCCCTCAAGGGGCTTTTTTTTGTTTTGTTTTTCCAGCCAACACTTGCTGATAAACCCACAGTTCACAGTACAGACAGTATCAATACACATTCAGGTTTCTCAGTTACCTTTCGATGGCGCCTTGGGTGCAAACACTCGCTTCTCCTCAGTTTTGGGGACTGAATCCACACTGGTGGGAGACGGGTTGTTGTTGGCTGGAGTATCGTACACGTAAGAGCCGGCGCCGCCAATGTTCACACCTGAAAATAAGGTATTGAGATCAGCACTAAAACATTATAACTGATGTCTGAATATTCTGAAACCTCCAACTCTATAGAGGACTAAAAGTGACTCGTTGGTTGAATAAATTCCCCTAAGTTCATGGACAACATTCAAATGTTTTCCAGGATTTTTCAAGGACACTAACATTTCAATGACTACCCACAACCTTTAAGTACACAAACACAACTGTGTTATAATTTGTGCACCATATAGTACAGTATACTTTACTCCAAATGTTGATTATTGTACAAAAACAAAACAGCAACCTTGTTCAATTTCTCACAGCTGTTCCAACTGTACTCTGGTCAGAGACATACTCTGCTTGTCTCGCCATGGTTTCTGTCGAACCGAAAAACGCCTGGAGGGCTGTGAGGGCAGCCTCTCCCATACTGCTGATATCAAAGTTCTTTTTGCAAGGATTTGGTCATTAGAGAACCATAAAATATTAAATGTACTCTTGCCTGGCATCATTCAGAAAAGTAAGATTTATTCAAACATAATTTCATAGCTGGCATACATGCAGGGAGAGACAGAACATGGTGAGAAAATGAAGATTTTGTTTATTCATGTATGCACTTCAGCCTTTACTGATTTGTCTATTCTTGTGTATTTGTTTATTTTGTTTAATAATTCAAATATTGATAAATGTTTGTATAATTTCAGTATTTGTTTATGGATTTATTTAACCTGGTAAAAGTTTCCGATTAAAATTTCCCTTTTTCTCCCTTTTTACAACAATAAATATATAAACATATAATAGAAAGACTGCCAGAGACTACAAAAGGGTATAATCCAGTTAAAATACAATGTATAGACAAAGATTGGATAAGGTGCATAAACAGGGAATAACATACTGCATATATGTTGAATAAAATGAGGTGTACTTTACCTTTTGGCCCAAAGAGGGCAGCATAGCATGGTTTGTGGCAGTATGGCCGTCCATCGTGCTGTTGCAGAGACAGAAAACACCATGACATACAGACAAAACAACCTCAATAGGCAAAAACTGATGACACAAATGAGGAAATTTAACCATGACATGTGAGGGGAAGGCAGATTTTTCACGCATATCTCTGACATCATGTATTTTGGTTTTGATCTTTTTTCGTGAGTGGAGAAGGAGATGGAGAGGTTGTGTCCAAAAACGGAGAGACGAGCCCTTTTTTTCCATCTCATCACTCTTTGTTGATGAGTTCGGCGCCACACTTCAACGCAACCTGCGCGTCTGTGACCATCTGCCACTTGAGGGGCAGAGAGGGCCAGTCTAAGACATAGATGGCCTGTTGCTGATGCATGCTGGGAATGTGGCGGTCACTGTGAGAGCATGTGATCAGCCTGGGTAGGGGATCAGGGATGAGGGCTGCCAGGGTGGCCACTGGTCCAGAGCCCAATGCCCATAGAAGAGAAGAACTAAGAGAATGCCACGGGCAACGCGCCAGGCCCTGGGTGGTGAGGGAAAAGGGGACAGACTACCCACAATCCCTTCTGCTTTGGCCACATGAGCTCCTTTTCCTCAGAAGACGGTGTGACAGAAAAAAGGATTGTTCTCTCACCTTTAATAATGAATTACCCGTGACAGGATCGGCTACTGTTAAAGGGATAGTTCGGATTTTTTGAAGTGGGGTTGAATGAGGTACTTATCCACAGGCAGTGTATTAGCTACAGTAGATGACAGTCGACATGACCCCAGTTTGGAGAAGCAGCAGGTGTACTGGTGTAGTAAGCTAAGCAATGTACAGCTGTGAACAGAGTCAGCAACAAAAGTAATTTTAGCCCCCTAAAAAAATTATATCAGTACAAGTGTACGCTATATTTAGAACATTTTCATTGCTTAATTTTGCCACCTGATAGCCTTTTTTTTAATGGGAAAATGAGCCGACGCTGTAAAGATAAAATGCTAGCGTTAGCACTAGCTTAACGTTTGTCTTTCCTTCTCAGCTTACTTTGAGGCTAATCTCCTTCACTCTTCCAGCAGTTGATCAGTTACAGACAAGAATTATTATTATTATTTGTATCTGTTGTTTAGTTTGTTTTGGGGGTGCCAGTTGGGTAATAATCTGACAAAAATTGGCAAAAATGAGCAATCAACACAAGAGGAGGGTGGCTGGTCGACCATATCAGTCATATGGACTTTGGCAGTAAATGTACAGTTTAACGAGCCACCAGAGGGAGAACTTACTGCTCTGCTTCACTATGGGCATCACCGTCACTCTCAGTCTGCTTTTTTCGTGTCTTTTGTTTTCATCTGTCTTGCTGCAAAACCGATCGCCCTTCGGGGACAAATAAAGTTGGAAGTTGAAAGTTGCTGCTGGCTTTCAGTCACTCACATGCTGCTCATTACGCACTGCCCTCAAGGAGCTATGACACAAACACTTATGAGACTCTTATGACACAAAGTTTCAATTAAGTCCAATAAAATGTAATTGGTTGAGGCAGTCTCACTAAACCGCCACTGCAGGAATATGTTGCTCTGTCACCGCAGTAAGGGAAAAAAAACCACACAGCTCACACAGTCACACAGCTCTAGGTAATACACCGTCTGTCAAGAAGTACCTCACACAACCCTGCTTCAAAAAAATAGGATCGTCCCTTTAAAGCCCTCCTTTCACACGTCCCGTTTGACATTTATAAGATCCGTGAAGCTTTGGGTGCCGGTGCCAAGTCGTGACTAAGCACTGATGGCTTTCTCAGGAGAGGACACACAGAGGGCTTCATTGTCAAGTGAACTGAGCAGTCTGTTAACAGTTGACTGTACAGTATCACTGTGGCCCCACGAGGCGTCAAGAAGCCGAGGGACCCTAAAAATGGAATAACCATCTCTGCACAGCCCACTCTCTTCTCAGCAGTTGGCTTCCCACATCCTGACTCTGAAATCTGTATTCTCCATCGATTCGTCTTTCTCTTCTCTCCTGACTTGCTCCTCTTCCTCTTAGTGCCCAACCGTCTCAACTGTGGTGCTGTACATGTTCTAAAACAGTGGTTCCTGCCCTTTTTGACTTGTGATTCCTCAAAACAAAGCACTGTTTAGTGTTTACTTGTGACCCATCATCACAGGCATGGCATTAAGCTGGGCAGTTCCACATAAGAGTTGGTTTCCCTTCTTGGATTTTATAATTTGAAGGATTTTTAGAGGTCTAAAGAAGTCAAAACATCTAGTAGTTTACAAGAAAACAATAAATCATTGGAAAGAAAATAAAGTACACACTTTGATGTAACAGCAATATATTTTTCCTAGGAGGGAACATGATGAAACACGATGAATCTTTTGTGACTCCAGAGGGAGCTGCATGAAATCTGATAAATGTCCACATGTGATGTCACTTGAGTCAACATTGGTTGGGACTGAAGTCTACAAGAAAGATCTGGAGGTGTGGAGTTAGAAAGATTGAAAGAATGAGGTTAGCAGACCACCGTATCCCGCTCCTCTTCTCTGCTTGAGGCTAACAGCATGAGGCTACATTAGCCACTTCTAGCAGTTCACCTATTTCAGACTGTGTTTACAGCAGAACTATCTGCAAGTTGCATTGTGGGTAATGGAAACAGCAAACAATCTCACCTCAAGATCCTTTGTTTTAGCTCGTCAACCAGATCCTATTTCCTTCATGAGCAGAGGAAGTCATTAGGGAATTGTAGTTGTTACAATTTCCCTTTTCTGAGCACTTTAATTTCAAGCCAATATGGAGGAAAATGATGCTTATCAGTGGAGATTTAGTTCCAGTGTACTTTCTGCACATTCTGATTTGAGTTATGACTCTGAGATGAAGGTAAGCCTCAGGAAGCGTCTGCCCTCCTTTGGCCCACAGATAACAGGCCACATTGAGCTTCATCCTGCCCCCGACTCCTTTTTAAGTAGCAGTCAGTCTTACTTTGAGGGTCAGAACCTTTTGCATACCAGGCCTGAGATGACATCAAACAAAACCACAGTCCCTTTGCATGCTTTCCTTCTTTTTAATTTTTTTTTTTTTTTACATGTACTGCCTCAGCCACACTCTGTTTCCATGACGATGATCGAGTATTGAATTTTCGCCTACTAAAGTCCGGCTCATGGCATGGCGCTGCAGGCCGGGGCGGGATTTGGATGCCGTCCATGGAGAGAGACGGGGCGGAGGGGGAGAGAAGAGTGAGAGCGTCGGCCTCAGAGAGAGATTGTATGACTACATTACTGTAATCATGCAGAGATTAAACAGCACAGCAGCATCCTTTGAGGTCTGCAGGGAAATTGCTTTTGTGCACAAAAGACGCTGAGATCACATCCTTTTTTGTGTGGAGAAAAGAGCGGGAGAATCTGAAAGGTGTGTGTCTGATATTCACCCACATACAGAGAAAGAGCGGGAGAGTGAGAATTGAATCGTTGGCTGGGTCATGAAAGGCAAAAAGAAAAAAAAAAGCACGATAAGAAAACCCCCAGGGTGAAAGTGCCAGATAGTGAGCAACGCACACAGCCGGGGGAATCTGTGTCGAGATGTGATACTGCAGTGTGATTATATAACAGAGAGAGGAAGAAAGAAACTCATCCTGTAACGCTAAGGGGGTTAATTCCCACGAGGACGATGATTCGTATTGACAGATGCAACCAGACACACAACAAGGCAGGAAAAAGGCACGCACTCAGCAATTTCCTGTACAAAAATCACAAGTTCTGCGAAATGAAAGGAAAGAACATCATATCTCTACCAAGTGAAAAACACTTGAAAAAAAAAAAACTCTCCCAGTCTGAAAGCCCAGTCACACCAGCTTTTAAAATGCTGAAATTTCATCGGGGGATTCACTCGCAGGGGTGAAGTTCAACAAAGTTCAAGTTTGGTGAGACTTTGATCACATTAATAGACATTTTTCACAGCAGCCATATTTATACGGAATAGCAGGATAAACACAGGAGTTCCCAGTGATACTAATTAAGGTCTGTGTGCTCTGTGGCGTAATTTTGACAAGAATTTTTCATTTAGTTTTAGTCTTAGTTACACGATAAAAATTTTAGTCAGGTTTTAGTCACATTTTAGTCCTCTGTTTTTGCTTTGTTTTGGTCACAATTTAGTCAGCTTTGATTTTATGTCACAATCTTAGTCAATGCTTTAGTCATAATTTTTTTGGGACACAGCTAATGTGACTGACTAATGCCATCTTCCTGGATGGCTAGCATGTTAGCCGTTAACACGCATGCTTTGCTTTGTTTTGCATAGTGCCTTGACATGCACAACTCATACTGTATGTGAAGAGATTTTCAATAAAAAATAATTCTTGTGTAACTACAACTATAATTTTACATAGTTTAGTGGTTTCCTAAAAGCATAAATATAGCACATGGTTAGCATTTCTCATTGAGGATCCACTGTAGAGGCGATGTGTCAATAAGTCAATACACAACCAGGCAGCACGGGCTTCCTCTCGTTAGATTTCACAATATGAATCAATGAACTGTAAAGAAACAAAGGCATGGAGGTTGTTGGACTTTGACCTCGCTACTGTGCTGATATTTCATAAAGAAAAACAACTACTGAAAATAGAACTTGCAGAGATTCAGAGTCAATTCAGAGGAGAATGGCTGAAGCCATTTGCTGGACACTTTTAGCCACTGAGTGCATGCAGTATAATGTTAGCATGAATGGCCTCAGCAGGAAGTGAACTCCTCAGGCGATGTTTAGTGACGTGCTCCATGCACAGGCTGGAAAGAGTCCATATCACTGACCCAGTTGCAGAGCTAAAACCCATATCTTGTGGACTTTCCTTTAAAATTTCATCATTTATTGACATTTTTCAGAGATAGACTGACTCAGCCAGGAAGACTGTGTTTAAACACTCACCGAAGTGCTGGTAAGCAAGAAGCTGTGGACAGTAAATGACTGTAAAGTGAATCTGTTTGGGTTTTGAACTGCTGGTTGGACATAAACCATGTGAAGACGTCACCCTGAGAGACTGTGATGGGTATTTTCACAAATTTTCTGACAATTTTTGGGTTAAACAGCTAATTATTAATTATGAAAAAAAGACATAATTGTATTGAGATTTACTAACTAAGAAAAAGTAAAAATATTTCAAGTCTCCAATTCAAATTCTCATTTAAATAAAAGTAACTAAATATAAATTATTAGCTAAATGTGCTTATAATTATGCAGAATGGCATATAGCCTATATTTATCATATGTTTGGAAAAATGTAAACAGGCTTGTTTTATCTGATTTAAAGCAGAATCCAACCCTGTGGCAGGCAATAACTATGTAGAAATCAAAGCTACAGAAGAGGCATCAGTATCAGTGTTTCATAACCAGTTAAGAAACTCCTTGTAGTAGCTTTAAGTGAAGTGCAAGTGCTGAAAAGCTGAACAGTGCTTGAGTACTTTTACTTCCCCCCCACTGTTAGCTGCAGCACAACAGACAGGTTCCTCAATCTGTATCAGAGGCATTTAATGTCAGCAGTGAGGGGACAATATTGTGCTGTAACTGGTGGCGTCTTACTGACCTCAGCGTGTCCTCCAGCGTTCAGGAGCTTGTTGCAGCGGTCACACTTGAGACACAACTTGTGCCAGTCCTTCCCCAGTGATGACACCTTTTCAGCTGCACATGAAAGACAAAAGACGGAGACAAAAGGGACGGGAGTGAGCGCAAACATTCACATAAAGCAGCATTTATATACATTTCTACAAACAACGGCCTTTACTTTCTCCATCGATTGTGTCGGGCTTTGTATGTGTTATAATGTGCTGTTCAATCACTCATTGCACAGAGGAGTGACGTCCCCCCATTGCTTCACTCTCCACAATAATGATCAGCCTGTGCTGCGTATCTGGGCTGATGTGGCCAGGGGGAAATCCTGTCATCGTGCCAACTGAGTGATTGGGGGGGCGGGGAAATGCTGGGAATGCCTGCGAACCACACAGGATGTAGTGATGATGTCATTGCGGGATAGACAGACAGTGGCGTGAGTCCCGGTCCAGCTGGAGCAGCAGGGGGGTGCCCACATCCAACCCAGATCCTTTGTGTTACCCCTCCAAACACACACATACCCCTCCCCCAGTTTACAGTATACCCATCCTGCTGCAGACGGCCCTTCAACCCCATTTCCGTCCCATTTTTCCTCCTTTCTCTCAGACCGACCGCCCCCCTAGACAAGCAAGGGACCCTAATTATACCCTTTCCAATAATAAATCCCTGCTGCTTGCACACAATGGGCCCCAAGGAGTCGTGCCGGCAGCAGAGGAAACACCTTCTCTTATCAAGGCAGGGCACAAATGGCCGGATACTGGGGTCTGTTTCCTACATACCCTCAGTCAAAAATACATACAACATGTAACCAGACATACACACGATTACTTCCTCAGTCAAGCTGCTTTCCCATATGTATCATAACCTTTAAAAATGTGCAAATTCCTTTGTCGGTGTCGTGTCAGGAAGCAAATTAAATCAGACATCAGATATTTAAGAGTCAGTTTCTGAGCTGTATGGAATGTAAAGAGGTATTTTGTCCAAAAGACACAAGAAAAATTAACAAAACCAAACCTGGAAGACCAAATATGGACGTCACGAAAAGGATCTGATAGCTTCATCTTACATTAAAAAATGTTTCATCTCATTAAAACAAACCTGGAAGGCAAACTATGACTAAATATGGACATCACGAAAAGCATAACATGAATCTGATTCCTTCTTCTTGCATTAATGCAAAATGTTACATTTCATTATATGAATGGCTAAAGTCCGAGTAGTAATGGAATTTTTCTTGAAACCAATCCACAGTTTTAGTTTCAATAAAACACTCCTGGACGAAAAAAATAAGCACTAGAAACAGCTGGTCTTGCATGAGCACTGAAGTTAAAAGATGTAACGATAAGTCAATTAACTGGTATGTTGCCTACTATTGAATTAACTGTTCCTTTTATGGATTCGTGCATGTATTTTGTCAGTTTTTTTGTTATTCTTCTGTGTATTTTTTCACCTCTGACCAAATTAATTACCGTCTTTCCACAATAAAGTTCAATTTGATTTGGAGCCAGAGATAAGCATTTTGCTACGTTATGTGTGGAAAATGCTTCCAAGGATTCAACCATCCCCAGCAGAGGTTTCTGTTTACGCTCTAATCAGTTTCACTGTCAGTTCTCCCTGTCAATTACAGCATTAAGACAAATGGCCAACAACAAGGCCCTGGAGAATAGAGATTGGTGCAGGGTGAGGGGGAGGGAGGACCTCCCGTCATCACTTAAGAGCAGAGGAATGCTGACTTGGACGCTACCGGAAATTTTAAATCACTGTTAAAGATACTGGACTAATAAATCACTCTTTAAATCAATAATGTGCTCTTAAATTAAAGGAAGGCCACAAAAAACACAAAACACAGCCACTCCGGTTAAAAGGAGAAGTATGAACGGGACCAGCAGCCAGTCTGTCTGACCTTGATGTTTCATCAAACAGCGTCATCTCTTTCTATTTCAATGAAAGTTCAACTGAAAGGATATCACATGTGCTTCCTCCGAGACACACATGACAATGTTAAATGCTCTGGTGACAGACTGACAGGCTTTAACAGACACTTCAATCTATTTCAGTTTCTTCAGCTTTAATGGCAAGTCTGACAAAAAATATTTCAACATTTTAACCGGTTAACATTGTTTGTTAGGGCTAAACAATTAAAAAAATCCATCTAATTCCAATTATTTTGACTGATGATGGTTTGCAATATTAGAGGTAATTATAATGTTGACATTATTGTTCTTATCTTAAATGAAAAACATGTTAAAATAACTATGGTGTGATTCTTTTGCAGGAATCTGTACCAAATGAAGATGTCTGCAGAATCTAAATTATAGGACAGGACATCCCTCCCTCACGACATTTATTCATTTCAAAGTTTTTTGACACACGTTTTGCCTTTAAGAAATATTGCACCACCTGCGATTTGAAAATCGCAGAAAGCCGTATTGTGACTTTGATAAAACGTGTTTGTGCATCCAATTTTCAGCTTAAGTAAGCGCACTAGGCCTGCAACTAACAATTATTTTCGTTATTCATTATTTAGTCTGTAAACTATTTAAAAAAGTTAAAATGCTCAATTAATTTTCCTTTTGTTTCCCGTAAATCTTGCCTTTTTCTAGGTTCTTTTAAATTACTGAATTGCTACAAACCTTTCAACACCTTCACACACTGTTTAAAGAGAGTCTAAATGAAACCAGCAGGGGCTTATTCTGTCTGTTCTGTGTGTGAGTGCACGTGATTTATTTGCTCCTAAATCTGAGGACACCCATATACCTACTGACACCTCTACAGTGGTAAAAATACTGCCAGTGTGTCCTCAATGTTGCGTATTTAGTCTGTGTTAATGTCACTGACTGACTCATGAGCGCGGACACACCTCCAGACAGATCTGAAAAGTCAGCGTATGAATGGAAACAGACGTCAGGTCCGTGTCAGTATGTCTTCATAGCTCTGTCTGTGAGTCTGTCTGTGTGTAGTAACAAAGTCCACTGTTTAACAGCTCCCTGTTTTAAAGGCCAGTTGTTATTGTAAGAGGGGCGAGCCTGTCTGTCTGTATTATGTGTTGTGGGAGTTATAGAGTGGGGGGAGGTGGAGGGGATCTGCCTCTGGCCCAGATGTTTATACCCCCAGCTCCGAGCGAGCCTCTAATCCTTCATATAGCCCTGACCACTGAAATGAAGCCAGAAAATATGTATTTGGGTTGACATTTTTCATACATGCAAATACGACATATTTGAATAAATAAAACTAACAAACTGAGGAATAAAAAATGATGCAACGACTGCACCAACGGGCTGATTCAGATGGTTCTTCATCTCCCCAAAATAGTAAACGTGTGGGCACAAATGAAGCGACTGAAATGCCACCAAGTCTTCCTCTACCTCATTACGGCAACAACCTGGGGGTAAATGCACCCACTTGTGTAAACAAACAAGCTCCTGTTCACAGGGAAGTCTCTCCGGATATTCACATCTACATTGTCAACATCGGTGAGGATGTGCCAAATCCTTTTAGCCAATTCTCTCACAACACACTGCAATTTCCCTCCCTCAGAGTCGCACAACAAAGGATTCCCCTGTGACTGAATGTAAACAGTGGGACTGGCAGCTCTAGTGTTGAAGACCTGTAGGA
>JAJHUR010112435.1:0-11475 GCA_027495735.1 Lutjanus campechanus | reverse complement strand
TCAACAATCTTTTCAACTCGTAAACATAAACTTCTATGCTAATTGTACATCTGCAAAGTAGGGTTAAACAATTTTGAAGAAATATCCAATTGCAATTATTCTGACTAATATTGTAATTGCAATATGATCTGTATTATTAGAGGGAATGCTACAGTGTTATTCTCATTTTCATTTAAAACATATCATTATGGTGTGATTTTTGCAAGGCTCTGTACTAAAAAAGATGTATGTGTGGGCCGGGACATGCAGCACAATATATAAAACGGTAGTTTGACACACATTTTGCTTTTAACGTATTACTGCTTAATCTTGAAACTAAAGAATTAAATATGCTTTCCCCCCCCCTTTTAATCCATATTGTCTTTTAATGTGAAAGTTCAGTTCTAAGGTGGGCCCAAAGAGTCCACGCAAAGACAAGCCCAACAAAGAAAAAATCCAAACAGAAGTGTCCCCAAAACAACAAAGAATAATCCAGAATGTAAAGTAAGAAAATGAGGAACACTGGAGAACAGACGCAGACGACCTGACAACTGAAAGAGGGAACACACATGGACTAAGTACACAAAAGACTAATTAAGGACAGGGGAAACTAATCATGAACTACTGTAAAAAAGCAAAAAGACAGCAAGTAAAACACTAGAAAAAAGAGGAAAAGTCAAGAAGTACAAAATGAAACAAGTGACGAGTAAACTAAAACCTAGAACTATTACATTTTATTTATATTTTACAGGCTTTACAGTAATGGTTACTGTAAAGTTGAAATCAGAGAAAATAATGGCTGAGACTTAATGATTATGATATGTGGTAATAATCAAACTTTGTTCAGCGCCTGCCTTTAAAGGGACAGTTCACCCCAAAGTCAATAATACATATTTTTCCCAGAGGCTATAGTGCTATTTATCTATATTTATGGTTGGAGTTTTGGAGATATCAGCCATAGAAATGTCTACTTTCTCTCCAGTATAATGGGACTGGATGGTACTCAAAGCAACAAAAAATACCTTTGAAAAATGAATAATCTGCAGACCTTGTTGTATGACCTTGTTGCTATAGTAGTTCTGGTAGATTCTACTGGAGAAATAAAGTAGTTCCCACATTATACTGCTCACAACAAAGTCAGTGAATTATCTTGAGTAACCGGGTCATGAGTTTTTTTTTAAGGCATCTTTTGGTGTTTTGAGTGCTATCTAGCCCCATTACATGAGAGAGAAGGCAGGCATCATATCTCCAAAACTCTGTAACTCACACCAAAAACAGTAAAGACAGATAAACAGCACTGCAGACCAGGGGATAAATATATATATTTTTGATCTTGGAGTGAACTGTTCTTGTAAGAAGCAGCCTTGGGGTTAGCTGTGCCATCACGTACATTTCAAGAGCTGACACAATGTTTGGTAGGGTTTTGTTTGAGATCAATACTTGTGCAGTAGTTATAGCTCACATGAACCCTTAATTGAATTAATGAGTAACTTAACATGCCCTGACAATCTTGGTTTTGCAGTCATCCAGAGGTTTAACTACACTCAGTTGCCCAGTTTTGGAGAAATCCGTTGCAGAGATTTCTGCCTCCACCCCACAACAATGGGTGAGAGTGGACTATCATTTGCTTGCGTTAACACAACTGAAAATGTACATAAAGTATAGAAAATTAAATGGTGATATTTATTTGCACAATCACTGTCCCTGTTACTCTGGATAAACCACAGTACACACTGTCAGCAGTCTGTTTCTTTGATAGAAAGTAGTTCCAGTGAAGCTTTGCGCAGAGACAGACATAATGTGCAGACATATTTAAGGTCTGAGAGAAAAAACAGTCCAAGTGGTCACTAGACACATCTCAGCCTCGTCACGAGCCGTCCCAGATGCTACGACAGCTTTCAAACATTTAATTGTAGTCTAAGACGAGACGTGATGTGATGAAAAGTAACCAATGAGATCGCAAAAGGAAACAGGAGACAGGTTTGAGGGGAGGAAGACATGTAACATGTCAGTGACATGTAAAAGAATCAGCGCAGGAGGAGACCGAGTGGAGAATCTCATCCAGTATTAATTCGGATCAAATGTTCGCAGAAAAATGCATTTCTCACCAGAAAATCTCAGCGCTGACCCCCCAATGAGCAGTCGTGTCGGGTGATAACAGAGTGTGGCGAATGCCATTTAAGGTTAAATCTAGCATTTTAAATCCACTTTCATTTGTAAGCCTGCTGCTTTTCCTGCCCTGCCATGACTGTGAGTCATTTCCAGCTAATCTGCATTCCTCCCTCTCACAAAGTTGTGCATCAGACACTGTAAGCATAAGCTGCTCTGAATGTCTCAGCTGGAGCACAGAGAGGGACGTCCACTGTTGTGTTGCATTGTGTCAATCCTCTTTTAACACCTGAATTATGGGTAGGGAGGATACTGGTGGCTGCAGGAGGATGCTCTAAAACAGGGTGTGTGAGGTCTAATACTAAATATATGTAGTTATTTAGACTGTTTTGTTTTTCTTCAGATCATGAAAATAACAAAATTGTAACTTTGCCAGGACTAGAAATAAAATTAAGACAGCTTTATTTTTGTTTGTATTATATTATATTTATTGACATACAGATGGCAGACTGAATAGGAGGTATAATTCTGTGCTGGTTTCCAATATTGTGTTTTGCTTCATGTACTTTAAAAATGAAAAAGCTGAGAAACCTCTGCAATAGATTTTTGAGTTTTCTTTTCAAATTCTTAAGTTCTGAAAAACTTTTACCAACTGCTGATCTTTTGTTGAGATAATTAACTTTTCTTCTTAAGATAAACTTGAAGCTTTGAATTTTAGAAACTCAAAAACCACTGCCTTTAAAACATATTGAGTAAATTCATTAAAGGTGAACGTAGATGTCAACTTTAAAAAAAAATATTTTCAATTAAAACTAATTTTTCAGGCACACAAGAAGACAAATCAGGTTCACAGCTTTTTTTTTGTTTGTTTCTAAAACTCAAAGAGTTAAATTTGTCTAAAGAAGAAAAGTGAAATATCTCAACTAAAAAATATAGGTCAGCAAAACTTATATACGTTTATTTCAAAACTTAAGAGTCTGAGTTGGGCTCAAAACTCAAAAAGCTATTGCAGTGCGTTACCGTGAAATTTTAAGTGATCTCAGCTATTTTTTATTGTTTTTTTTTTGTTTGTTTTTTTACAGTGTATGAGTTGCATAATTCCGTCTCTTTGAGAATTCATATCACTTATATATTGATTTGAATAGTATTTGTATCTAAATATATGTAGTGTTCACTGGCTCAGTGTGTTGATTATATTGGTGGAATTTTTATGCAAATTAACTGAATAAATGTTTCTTCATCTAATACTGTATGTTAGGTGTGGACCCCAGGTCATACTAACTACGCCCACTAGAGGTCGCTGCTTAATAATAAAGACAAATATGAGTTGGAATGAGCTACTTTTTGCACATTTATTAATGCTAATTTGACAGCAGAAATGGAATAATTGTACTTTTAATGCCTGGGGAGGGTCTATTATACTTTATATCAAAGTTCATGAAATAGTCATGAAATGTAATCTATTACATTTGTGTACATGGACACAAATTTTCCATTGTTTTTGTTACTCAAAACTGACGGTCAAACTAATGTATTATCTACTGTTGTTCTCCTTCTGTGGTCAAGCTAACAATAATAAATCTGCAATATTTGGTTACACTTTCAAAATAAAGGTTTGGGGAAGGTTTGGGCACCAAAACTACTACTCCTTAAAAAAAAAGCTTTTAAAAAAAACTACATTAACCATTGGTCTGACGTGTCCTTAAATGCCTCATTATTACTTTGAATGTCATGCTGACTGTACTGTATTGACCATTTCACAAAGTGCTGTGATACTGGGCTGTTTTCGCATGTTCCATGCTCCCTCCAATCACACATGTCCGTGACCTTCCATCCATCCATCCATCCATCCAGTCACTGTCCGTAACCGTTTATCCTGACGGGTCGTGGGGGGGCTCCAGCCATCCCAGCTGACACTGGGCGAGAGGCGGGGTACACCCTGGACAAGTTGCCAGTTCATCACAGTGCCATGTAGCCTGTCCATATAAAGATTTGCTGCTCTTTCAGTTTCCATACATAAGTGCTGACAAAAATCGAAGGAATTTCTCACAAAACTTTCTTACTCTCAGCTCCAAGCCCATTGGTTCCTACTAAAGACATTAACCTTTAAAAAACGGATAACGAATATGTAGTTTCTCTTTTTTTTTTTGGTAAGACTCAGCAATGGCTTTACTATTTTCAGTGGCGGATTAATCCACATTTATTGCTCTAGTGCAGTCATTCCCAAACACAGGGTCGGGACCCACCGCTGGGTCACAGGAGATTTTATCTGGGTCCACAAATAAATAAACTCATACGGAGGAAATCCAGCAAATTTAAGATTTATATCGGCTGTACACCTTTTATAAAGTACTTAAAATGTGTATATTATTCTACTGAGAGGAAGAAACAAGAGCCTAATTCCTATTAAACATGTCTTTATGTTTTCAATAAAGTGTGGAGATAACATAGGGTGACATGAAAATCAAATTATTACCGGAATTTATTGATAAGGTTTATTGTGACTTGGGTCGTGATGGTTTGTCACTTAAAAAATTGGGTCCCCGGGATAAAAGTTTGGGAACCACTGCTCTAGTGAGTATTTGGGGCAGGAGGGTGTTATATGTGGGATTGAGTCAAATTGTTTCAAGATGGCAGCATGCAGCGGCTGTACAGCGGCTGTACAGTGGCTTTGCACTCCTTTGAATGCTTTTGCACCTCATTACTTTCCTACCTGTATTTCTATACTTAATTGCTTATTCTGCCCATTCATACTATATTTAGCTTATTTTAGTACTCTCAAACTTTATATTGCTTACTTTCGTACCTTAATATTTTCTACTGCTTATTTTGTAGTCACTTTAATTACTATTGTCCTTTATTATACTCTAACTGCTGAGGGAATCTTTATTCTCTTTTGCCTATTTTTGTACTTTATGCATCTGCTATCACTAGCTTCTGTATTTCTGTCTATTTATTCTTTTTAAATATGTGTGACTACAAGCACCATTTAGGGATGATGCAACTGCAATTTTGGTGTGCCTGCACAATGACAAAGTTCTTGAATCTTGAGTCAAATTAAACTGCAGTGTCAGCCAGTGCAACAGTGTTGCTCACTGATGTGTTTTTAACAGTTTTTGGACAACAATGGAACTCTGTGCCACAGAAGAATTTGATATATAAGGGCTTAGTACTGAATACACATAAGAATGGCACACACACACACACACACACAATTTCACACACCACCATGCACAATCCAGCCCTGTACAATTAGACCCTGCCTTTGCCATCAGTCCGAGGATGTCAGCCACCGCTGTCCTCTGTGATTAATGGTACACAGCGTCAGGCTGAAAGGCACACTGTGAGGACAATCAGCATTTTAAATGGACATTATTCCTACAAAAGCCCCATCGTGCTGCTGGACAATAGGCAAGGTCCTGACACCGTCAAAGTCAACCTGTGCAGCTTTTGTTCAAATATCAGGGCTTGTTTTTGGAGCCAGGTCTCTGCAAATGGGCAGTTCAGAAACATAGACGATGTCGTAAATGGGTTTTGTTCTGATCTTCTTTATGTATGCAAGGTTGAGCTCTGGTGACTTACAAAGTGAAAGAGACTTGGGTTTATTTTCAAATGTATGAGGTCACAGAGGAGGTAAAACAGTCACGTAGAGACAGCAGCAGGGATCCAGCACATATTAAAACATCTACATGCCTTCACTGTGTAGCTCTGCTGGTGCTTCAGCACAGGGATGATAATGTCAGTAAGTCAAGTTAGTCACTGAGGTTGTCCAT
Source organism: Lutjanus campechanus (assembly GCA_027495735.1). Taxonomy (NCBI): domain Eukaryota; kingdom Metazoa; phylum Chordata; class Actinopteri; order Lutjaniformes; family Lutjanidae; genus Lutjanus; species Lutjanus campechanus. Next base: position 5,614 of record JAJHUR010112435.1, on the reverse strand, counting down.
CCATCTGTCCAGCTTGGTTTTTGGTTCTTGGTTCAAAGCAAGATATCTCAGTAGACTACTGGCCAGATTGACTGTGATACTCACAGTTCCCAGAGGATGGATCATAATGTTTTCACTAGCTGGCCAAAATTTCCCTTTGATCAACACTTTCGTCCATGACAAGGTGACTAAGAGTGTTTTCACATTTCTGCTTTTTAGTCCGTTCATTTTCTCCCTTGGTGAGATTAATTTGGGCAGGCGTGAGCACAGTAATTGCACTTGAGTGCAGACCAAAAACAACCGGACCGAGACCCTTAAGAGGTGGTGGTCTCTGTCTGGTCTCTCTGGAGTGGTTTGTTTGTGGTGAGAACGACTTCCAACCTCCATCTGACGTAACCACCATGTTTAGTCCAAAAGTTTAAACCGAACGGTTTGAATGAAGGGACTACATCATCTTTGCAAAGAGTGAAGGAGTTCCGTATTTCCAAGATGTTTACTCAAAGTGCAGTTGACGTTCTGCAGGTATAGACTTGCCCAGATAATTACCAGTTATGAGCAAATACCAACTCTGCCATTGCTCGACGCTAAATTACACATCTTTTTTTCTCTCACAGAAATATGTATTAGTGTAGAACACAGGACTTTCTTCCTGTACTCATCTGACCAAACCATGTGTATGATGTCACGTGAGTTATGTGACTTATGTTATATATTTTCCACCGGTAGTAATATATGTTGTTTTGGGAGTAATTGACAATCAGGCTATTCTATTATTAGATGTGAGGATGTGTTAAACTCATGTTGGTGGAGACATGAGGATAAGATTTTGTGTTTTCAGCCCAGGGTTGCACAATTAATTGCGATTGCAATAAAATCTCAATATGGCTAAGTGCAATATCCAAATCGCAGAACCAGACCAAATCACAGTTTTTTGAAAACAGCATTACAATGAGGTACTGTAGTGCTGCAGAGATGACCTGACCTAAAAATATTGTTCTCACATGAAAGAAAACATATTTGTTTGGTACAGACCTCAGTAATTATCACATCATCACAATTTTAATGTTTTTTTTTCAGTTAACATGAAAATATTCATACAAAACTGATCATTTCCACTAATTGCATTGCAATCACAATTTCAGTCAAAATTGTAATATGACTTTTTTACTAAATGGTGCAGCCCTACTACAGGCCACAGGGCCATGGTTAATGTCGAAACCTGCTGTCCAACAAGGTGTGACGGGCAAGTTAGTCTTATTAAGGTACATTCATATCAGAAGTTATCCATATAAGAAGTATAAGTCTACTGTTATGTCTATGAGAGGTTGTTAAGGGAATAAAACATGAAATGAATGCTTGTAACTTGCAGTCATATTGGTGATTCTGAAATCTTGTAATAATCACAAGACATTTGCCCTCCTGTTCCTTTAACGCCTCATTGGACAGCTGAGTGTGTACTTGCTTTCATTTTTCTCCACCCTTACTCTGTGGTTTCATCTGTGGTTTGTCTCATTTATAGATCATTTTGGTGCCTTTTTTTTCGCGACAGCCTGTCTACCATGAAGTGACCAGTTTATACCCCACTGCCCCCAGACATACCAGGAGATGGGCCCGGAGCCCATCTGAAAAGGATGGGTGACTTTTAAACAGGTCTGCTATATGCCATACCTCGACAGAGCGCTTTGATACGACGACGTCGCGTGGCCACTCAGTCAGATCAGAGCCGCTGAAGTGAGCACAGATCTGATATGGAATTAAAGGGCCAATTAGTCCTCAGGTAACGGATAACAGCTCACGTTCCTCTGCTGCTCCGCTTTGATGAGGCGCAGAGAGAAAGACAGACATGGCATGAAATCCGGAGCGTGGCGTTCACTTAGCGGCCTCCACCCTCTGGCTTCAGACGCGACACAGGCCTTTGATTTTCCCATTAGCAGTCGGAATAGAGGAAGCTCTGCCTAAACCTACCTGGCTTATGATGTTCAAAAATGAGCAGTGTAGATAGCGTTTGGGCCCTCCTCCCCTCCCCTCCCCTCCCCTCGCACAGGGGCTTCACTCAGCCTGATAAGGGCTAATCTCGGGCTAGCTGCTGTTCATTTACAGCTGAGCTTACCCAGAATCCACATTAATGTTGTGTGGCGGGCCTCATATCCACTCGTCCCGGCCTCTCAGCGGCTGCGGCACAGAGATGCAGGTGAGCACTTGGTCGGCTTCATTGGAATGAAAATCAACTCCCTCCACAGCAGTGTGTTTAAGAGGTGCAGCTGGCCAACATGATTTGAATGGGAAGCAGCTGGTGTGAATTTAATTGGAATAGAATGATAAGGCTGGCTGAAAGCCATCGATTGGCCGTCACTTTCATTCTATTAAAAAAAAAAAAGCTGTGGGAATACTTTCAATTTCGGACTTCTTAGAAATGATTTGAGCGTATTTATCTTGAGATGTTTTCATTATTATTAAAACATTTCACTTCATTTCTTGCACTTACACCAGTCCTCTTGTAATTTCTACTTCATGATGACAGCAATAAAAAAAACATGGTGCTGTTTCATCTTTATTGGAATATTCATGAGAACATAAATATGCTAATTAAGACCATTCATGAGGAGACAACTAGGAACAATATGAGCCTTACAAATCGAGCCACTTATTTAGATTTTTGGGACTAAATTTAAATGATCTGAATATGACAACAACTGCAGCGTTTTGTGTTGAAGTCCTCATAGATTAATGATGCTTCTATTTATTATCAACCCAAGACGAAGAGTCGACAACCTTGGTAGTGGTCCTGTGGGGCTCAGGCACAGCATGCTAACATGTGCTAGCTAGCACTGAAAGTGAAGTTAATGTCAAACATTTTTAAAAATTAAAAGGAAAAACATACATCTAGAAAAAAAACTGAAAACAGACGATACATAATAACCCGGCGTTCAACATAAATTAACATTTCATATCTGAAAAGGAGTAAGAAGAAGCAGCACATACATCTGAATCTAAATCATAAGTCTGATTTGTTTTTTCCACTTTGTTCGATTTGTCCCCCAGTGCATTCTGCAAAATCACCGCGCATATACTTTTAAGATTGGTACGAAAACAACCTTGTTTCAAATGTAATTTTCCTCTTAAATTATAATCACCTTCTCTGTCCAAAACATTTTTTGTATGTTGCCAGGAAGTTAATTATTTCTTGCTTTTTACATAATGTGTGCCATCCATTCCACCAGATCCCTGAATGTCAATGTGTGTGACTTAAAAAACAGATTGTTAGTGTGTTGCAGTATGCATAATGGTTGAGTGGTGCTTTTGTAGATGTTACCTCATTCCTCTAATATGACAATACCAGTAAACAGTACAGAGTGTGCAGCGCTTTATGATCCAGTATGTGTCTAGTTTTGCCCAGAATTGGACTGCTTCTCGCCAGCTTTGATTGAACATATGTTTTGAGGTTTCCAGCAGAGTTTGCGGTCTTTGTGTAATTAGTTTTATTGGCATTTGGTAACAAACCAAAGAACTGGACAATATTTACCAAAGTGTGGAGCATCCAAGTTTTTAGATTCCATCCTGAGGGGAACATGAATGCCTCTACCAAACATTATGGCAATTCACATCAACCTCACATTGCTTCCATATTGGAAGCAATGCAAATGAGTAAAAGAATGAACATCAGATTGTTTCAGTTTTCCTCAATGAGGACGTCCAAACCTGCTCTGTGCGTCAGCTAACAGGCTGAGCAATGTGTATCTTGTTTGAAAAACCACTTGCCCTGGTTCTATTTTTGTTTCAGCTCCAACTTATTTACATCGGTCACAATCGATGCTGACATTTCACCTTTCAGTTTCCCCTCCAGTCAGCAGTCAACATGGCTGATGAGAGACTAATTTATGAGGTTGAGGAGCAGCAAATCTTATATTTAAGAAAATTACATTTCTCACTTTGCATGAATAAATAATTTTGACACTTTTGCAGAGGTATAAATCATTTGTAGTACATTTGTACAATTTTTCACTCTTCATCCACAAGAGTTTACTTGCTGACTATATGCCAGGAAAAGGTGTCATGGTGGTACCTAAGGTTGGCACCTGAAGTCAGAGGATGAACAAAGTCAGTAGGACTCACCAATTAATCAATTTCAATCCATCCAACACTTGTTGAGATATTATATGTAAGTCGGGATAAAAGTGTTGGATGACCAACCAACCCCGTGACGGACCAACATTGCTACCCCTCCAGTCCAAACCAATATCTGTATTAGCCCAGATAAAAACACCATCTTTGAATGTTATGTAGCCGCGGAAGGTACATGAGCCAAATGCTTTCTTCTATAAGTTTTTAGCATGCAGGAGATAGTTTCTTATCTGTACTGGGGCATTATCACCGGGTTCAGACTGAATGTTTTTGGATACAAATTGGACAGACCTAGAGCCAAACAAGAGTAGAGACGTGGAGTGGTGTCACATTTTCAATATTAAATCGAAAATCAAATGAAATGAGCTTTCAGTATCAAAAATAGAACTGAAAGGCAGAGGAGGCAAATCTGTAAGTTTTTTTTTCTCTCCAATAACATGTATGTGCAGAACCCGACTCATGTCCGAAGGAAAATAAAACTTAAAATAGGAGGCAACATAACTTACACACCATATATCACACTTGGTGCCACATAAAGTATCATGAAGAATAAATTGAAAATGTAAATAATGGTTGTTAGGGCTCAAAACCAATAATCTGTTGATCTTTACTAATCAAGACCAGATTGTCTAACAATGGAATAACCATCAGTTCAAAAATATTTAAAAAATTCATATGGAAAATCAAATTGAATCGTGACCTTAAAAGTCATATCAAGTTGTGCATTTGGAGACATCATGGTGATATCCCCAACAACTATGATGTAGCATAGTTAACAGTTCCATGTCAGAGGCCAAAGACATTGTGCTTCTCTGTACAGTCACCGTATCAAACCTGCCCACTTAAAATGGTGTGATTGACTCAAATAGATCCAGGACAGGTGGAAATCAGTCTGATTCGTCTGGTTCCCAGGATGATGTTTTGACTTGTTTATAAAAAGTGATAGAGCTGCCAACGTTGCTGTTAAATGATTCATAACAGTTAAAGTAAAGCTTTATACACTGTTGTTGAGATAATGATTTACTTGTTTTGCAGTCTTGTCATATCTTAGAAAGCCATTTGTTCTCACTTGCCTGCTGGAAAAATAATCACTCTGTGATGGTTTGAGTTTTTTGTTTTGTTTTTCATATATAACTGTATCTAGTCCACACAGGCCTGTACAGTAGTTATGCTGGATGCTGATATAGCACTCACACACGCTGCATTTTTAATCATGAATTATTCCAGTCTGCCCCCCCAGGACACATTTAGTTTGTAATTGTCTCAGCCCCGTGCCCACGTTTGAATCACACTTGTCTTGGTCTCTGACACTCTTGCAGGTTGACTCCACTTATTCCTGCCTAACAAGATTATATGAAGTTAAATGCATTGATTAGTTGGATATTGAGGAGTGTGTAGAAAGCAGTTCCAACAGCTCAGCATGGCTCCTTTATCCCTACAAACTCCCTTAAAGCTCTTGGAAAGACATGTATACTGTTGATCATCTATTTTAGACATTCGATTCTCTGCCTTT